>JAJKFJ010024002.1:0-24016 GCA_027382625.1 Tetmemena sp. SeJ-2015 | reverse complement strand
ATATCTGCTAAGATAAGAACACCAATCTAGCCTATTAAAATTCATGTGTGAAACATGTTGATTAAGATACAGAGAACATTTATGATGACTTGAAATATATGTGCGGTCTGGGGCAATATATGTGCGGAACGGAGCCGCACGTGCGTTGCCGGGACCGCACATACTTCTCCAGACCGCACGTGCGGTCCGGGACCCACCACCCAAAATTATAGTTAAATTTCGCATGCTTTTTTATTCTGTGAGTAATGTGAGAAAGATATTCTACATCTTTTAATAAATATAAAGATCTTGTGCCTGGTCTATATTGGGGATTATTCTGGGGTTCAATTGCTTTTGATGATAGTTTCAAATTTGTTTTACCTGATCTACCTTTTGTCTAGCTAACGATTCCAAGATTTAAATATTTTATATACGTGCTTTATATAGATAGTTCTAGATCTGTGAATTTGAGTTTGAACGAGGTAATGGTATACTTAATAACAGCAAGTTTAATTCCTTTTAATGATGCTTTTGATATTGATGCAGATATGGCTATCACAATAGGATACTGTCCTGTTTTACTCACACTAGTTTATTTCTTCTTTAACTTAGTAGTTATCATAATTATAATAAAATGAATTAGGGTTAAGAGGCAGTTCATGAGTAAACTCAAATCAAAAGTAATTTAGAGCTAAGCCTTAAAAGCATTGAATCAGTTAATTCTAAAAAATATCATAGCAGCAAAATCGAAAAAGAATCCTACATAGAATGATTTAATAAACGTTATTACAAATAAAGACAAAGCCTCAAATGGATAAGGATAAGATTGAAATAAAAATCATTTACTATTAAATAGATTGAATTTTATGTTTTAGTATATGTTTTAGATTACAAATTACTAAATGAGAGGAGGACTACTTCAAATCAGACATAGGAACAATTATCTTTTAGTAAGGAGGCTATTGATCAAATTTTAGAAAGTTTCCCTCTCAATTTGAATATATAAAAAAGCAACAACGCTCTAAAAAAAGAAGTGATAAATTAGAAACATTCAAACTAATTGAGTAGTCACCCTGAAGAAGATAGGCGTAATTAGAATTAAATCCCTTTAGGTAGAAGAATATTAAATATTTAAGCAAAAGAGCCATAAGAGATTAAAATTATTAGAGCCAAGAATTTACTATAAAATAGAATTAAATTAATTTTAAAATCTCTTAAAAAATAGCTAATGAAGAGTGTCTATGTAAAATAATTTTAAATAAATTGAGAGAAATTTGAATTGTTGCAACTCTTATGCAATTAAATAAAGACAAAAAATTTTCATAAAATTGAATAGTTTCCACCTTATCTTATCACTGAGGAGAAAATATAGAAGATTAAAGAATAATCTCAAATATATTTTTGATGGGATAAAGAAAAATTTACAGATCATTCTGTATTTTATCCTACATTTCAATTGACAAGAGTTCACTCACCTTCACCTCTTAAATATCCTAAACTAGCTTCTCTTTTAATTCATTTTTAAATAATAATTGTATTTTTAGACTTTGGATTAAATTTAGGATGAAGTGAAATAGTTTTAAGATCTTAGTACTTCCCAAATTTCCAAAATTAAAGAATTTGTGGAGGAAATCATAATCTCAGAAGAGCGATAAAATGAAGGCACTGCATATAATTTAGGATAATCGGAATAAGAAAAGCATCTCTAGCTATCTTGAAAGTGAAATAGTGTAAATTCATAAATAAATTATTATTATTATTTTTCTTTCTTAATTACGTAAATAAATACAAGCAATTTAAATATCAAAGTTTAATATTCTTAATCATCTTTTTTATATATTTATTATCAATTAAAAAACTCCTGAAAAAACTTATCATATTTAAATTTTAATAAAACGTAGTTAAAACTATAAATTTAAATGAAGCGAGCATTTGTTTGGGAGCTTTTGTAGCCATTATAATCTTTCTGTTTCCATTTAAAAGATAGTTTTCAGATTTTACAAGTCTCTCTCCTTAAATGATCTTTTTCTACAAATAAAACCATGATGTTATATTTAAAAAGCTTATATTTTAAAAGAATCCAGGTGAAGCAAAGTTCCATTTCACAATTTTCAATTTATTGAGTTTGAGTCAGCGTTTTAAGATGTGGACGAATCATACTTTGTATTAAAGACTTAGTGTATCAGTTGAAATTCAAGTATGATCCATAGTGAAAGACTTGAGATTCATGCCAAGTTTGCTATCTTGAGGAATTTGGAAATGTGTTGGAGAACGGGACCAGCTGGTATAGCGCAATTCTTCATCTACGTTTAGAATAGGTGTCATCGCCTTGCCATATAAATATTTCCTTTAGAACAGCTAGTAATCATATTTGACTTCATCTTAAACATTAATTTAATTACTCAACAAAATAAAAATAATTTAACGCATGTGGAATGTGAGAAAAAGTCTAATTCTCCTTCCTTTAATATATTTGAATGCCAGTTTTAGGATGGAATTTAGGATGATTAATAGTATTGATAAAGAAATTAATTATACTCAACTTATTCTCACGTTCTTAAAATATTATGGGGTTTAAATCTTATCTTCGAATAACCTTGCTTATAGATTCGTCATAGCTTACAATTTTTAAAAAAAATTCTTCTAAAAATATGATTTTAAATAAGACAAGAGTATGTGAAAATATTTTTTAAATTATTTTATTTTCTTACAAGATACTGAAAATCTTCAATAAAAAGTAATCTCTAAGCAACAAAAAAAATAATTCCAAAGCAATTAATTATTTTATTGTACGCTTTAGTATACATAAACTGGATTATAGATTTTTATTATAAAGAACTATTATAGCTTTATCCTCAAAGATTTGAGTATATTTGCATAATATAGCTGAGAATTTAAAAAAAAAGAGAATTAAATTAGATATTAAATTAAAATGGAATAAAATCATGACTTTTTAAGTGTGTCAAATTTGAATAATTTTGATACCATTCGATTCAGCATAAAATTCTAAGAACTTTTTATCCTTGCAACTTTTGTGTGGGAGCACTCAGTAAAAAGTTATAAGCGACACAAGTTTAAATTAAAATGAAGATGAGGAAGAAGAAGAATGCATGAGCCATATCTCGCTGTTGAGAGGTGCTAGCAAGTTCATTAAAGATGAAACTCATATTAATTTTTAATGAGCTATCGAACAAGCTGCAGATCAGAGTGTGAATCTGCGATTTCAACTGACACCATTTTGCAACTCTTCATTTATTATTTTAACCAATCATCGATTTTAATTAAAATTCCTACTATATTAACTTCCATCTCTTTATTCTGCTATTTTCTTTTATTTGTTTAATTCGATATTTAGAAGCTATCAAAATAAAATCATTATATCCAATATATTATATTTATCTTATAAGTGCGGATAAGATAATTTTAGTATACATAATAGATAGATTAATAATAAATAGCGAAATATAAATAAATCGTTAAGTCGAATATTAGCCTAGCTATAAAACATTCGAAAAATAAAATTTAAATAAAAACATAAGAAAAAATAAGGAAGGAAAAAATTTATTTTTTTTAAAAATAAAACTTAACTTTCTTTATTCATATTAAATTGATACTCTCTAAGTGAATAAAAAGAAAGCCTAACTATTAAAAAAATCGCTCTAATTTTAAGCATCTTCAAGTAAAATTGAAATTTTGAAAAGCTTCATAATAAGTAATGAGCTGCTGTACTTTATGGCAGTTTAAAAAATTTCAAACACCTATTCTTTTCTCCTGTTTTTATGAAGCCAATCAAAAATTAATATGAAATACTTATTTAATTTATACCATTAAGAGTAAAATATTACCCTAACTCTGAGAAATCTTTTTTATTCTTTCTCTTAAATTTATGACGCTTCTAGTTGGAGCTAAGGTGTCCCTTTAAAAATTTTCAGAGATATAAAATTCTTAAATATTGATATTGAATCAATTTTCAATAATTATTAAAATTTATATGCTTCAAGTTGTGACAAATTTGCTCCATTTTATTTAATTATGAACTTAACAACTTTCTAATCGAGTTATATTAAGATTAATATATTAATTTTATCCCAACTATAAATATTTATTGTTTTATATCTTAATAAAATTAAATAGTAAATCTAATTAAATTCAGTAATATTAAAAATGATACTAGAATGGTAATTTTACACTTTTTCTAAGTTTTGTAGTTTGACTTTGATTGTCTTTGGATTTAAAATAGTTTAAAGCATTTCTCCAAGCCTTACTGAATGCTTCAATATAAAACAAAAGAATACTTTTAAGAGGACTAGTTTCCAATCATGTTTGGGAATGACTCAATCGATTTCAAAATCAATCTTATCTCTTCAGACTATTATGGAAATATTTTTAATTTAAAATTCCTTGTTTACAAAATTTAAATAAAAATAAAAGACTTAGAATAAATTAGATTCTAGTTCTACCGCATTTACTTATAAATTTAACTAAAATTAAATGCTGATCTCTGTCTCTTTGGTGACATTCCTTCTAGAAACTTCTTTTTTTAAAAATGAATTAGTGCACTCTTGATATGGTCTAAATGTTTTAGTAAATATATATTTGTAATTAATCTTTCGATTTTTGATACTTTAATCTTGAAGAATGAATCCATTATAATTCTCTTATAGCAATGAATCCAATTGAATGATATATCAATTATTATCTAAATTTAAATTTAGAATAAGATGGAAGCTTTCTGTTCTCCGGATAAACTATAATAGGAGTAGCAACAATTACCCCCTCACTCTTCTTTGGATACTACAACAACGTCGGTTATCATAGAGTAAAATGGATTAGTCAATACGAAATAACTCCAACTTTTACTAAAGTACTTGCTTTAAATTATTTATGTTAATAAAATTTAAACTTTAAAAACATGAGCTAATACTGACCATTGCTACTCAAATGGAAAAAAGATTAGATGAATTAAATACCTTTTCTATTTTATACATAAAAATACCTTTAATAAGACTTCTTATAAAAAAAAGAATTGGTAAAATAATAATTAAATTTAACAATATAGCAGTATTTTATTTGCCTTATGCAAATGTGGAAAAGAAAGGTCTAAAGAATATATTATAAGTGAGAATTTAATGGAAATTAAGACTTACTGTAAGGAATATAATGAAAAATAGAAGGTTGCAAGAATAGAAATTAAATGGATTCAAATCAGTGACAGTTGAATTAGTAGGCTTCATATCTTAATGAATAATATTGCTGTCACAGAATTGATTAAGAAAACTGCCACTTTTTTTGCTTGCCTAGACTTTACTTCCAAGTGCAAATTAATTCAAATGTCGATTTATTAAGCAAGGAACTTTAGAGATCAGGCCAGCAGTTATAATTATTTAATAGGAATGCTTAATATAATTCAAATTAATTAGAGAACGTTTGATATTTAAATTCAATGTTTGACTATACTGTCAGAGTGGATAACGTATAAATAAATCTTTAAAACCGCCCAGCCTGTAATTTAATTAACTCAGTTAAAAATAGTGGAAGTTAGACTATTTCAAATTAAAATTAATTATCCATCTTTTTTATTGGGCAAGAATTTAAATAATTTTATATCCTAGCAGCTTTTAACGGGAAATCTCAATTTAAAGTTAGAAAATGTCTAGTTCAATATTTTCTTATCGAATAAAAAAGTTCCCTCTTGATATCTCTCTTCTTAGAGGTGCTAAGGAGGTAATTAAAGAAAAAAGACAAAAATATATATCTATATATTAAGGAGTTTAATAATTTGAAATTTTTGAAAGTAAGCTTATAATTTCCTACAATAAAAGTTAATATTTTTATGTTTCTTCCTGAAAGATAATTAATTATAATTTAGTTAAAAATTTACCAAAAATTGACTATCTCTTCAATAATTTATCAGTATTTAATTAGTCCATTGTAATATAAAATTGAAAGCACTATTTTAAATATAATATAGTGAAGAATGTAATAGAAAATAGAAGGTAGTAGGAAGTGAAATAAATAGGAAGCAAAGCAGTGTCAGTTGACTTTTAAGGTTATATATTTCTGTGAACTATATTCTATTTGTGCATGACTTTTGCTTAACGTTAAAATATTAAATTAAATTATATTAGTCATGAGAATTAATTAAAAAATATCTCTAAAGCCACTCACCTGTAACTATAGCGCTTACTCTAACTTAGAGTATCCCTCACTTGATTTCTAAGACTTCAGTGCTTTTATTTCTTTTTTATACTCTTTAACTTTTTTTAATTAAATTTAGCTGCCTTCACTTAGTTCCTTCGTTATCTCTAAATTAAGTAGTTGCTTATTTAACTTCAGTTGAATGGTAATTGCATATTCTCTCGACTAATTCATTATGCTTAGCTCATTTGGGAAGCTTTTTGAAGAATCGTTTTAATATAAAAGGGTTTCGAATTGACAAAGATTTTCACTATAATGTAAGTTTATTTCTGAATCTATTCGGTTATTTAGTGCGAATTAGAGCTTAAACCAATAATTCATTAAAAATATAAGACAAAATACTTCAATATTTACTTTCTTCTTAGTCTTTTTAATAATGGAATGAATTTCACGACTATTATAGGGTATAATAATTCCTCAATCTATCATTATGATTTATGATTTAAAAGTTAATTGATAATAAACTTTTCCTTTGTTTACTATGATTTCTGCATTATATAATTTCAAGAAGTTATATTAATTATTTTTTGATATTTAGTTGTCATTACTTTATAATTATTAATTTACTTAGATTTTTAAATTATTTAATAATTAATTGCTTTGTCATAGCCTTTTGATACAGATGTACATTTTGTTAGCGTGACTAATCAATACTATTCTACCTATGGCTTTTTCAAGATTAATTGATAAAATGGGTTCATTACATAAAAAATGTATAATTAAAATTTCATTTAGTAAATTCTATTAAATTAGTAAGCTCGCAAAACTAATTATCTATCCCTTAAAAATACGAATTATTTAATAAATTATATACCGAAGGAAGAGTTATATTCACCTTTTAGCACTACATGAGTGAGGTATAAAAACCTCATTCATAGTGCACTTCAAAAGTAGAGTTAAAGCAGAAGGAATACCTGTAAAAAAGGCTTAAGTTTTTTAATAGCTAAAAAACCGATGCTTTCATCACACCCATCAATAAATTACTACCAATTTAGTATATTTTTATCAAGGATTTTATCTATATAATCACTGTGACATCATTTAATTTACTTTATCGTAGTTAATAAATTAGCTAAAATAGCTTAAATAATATACATTATGAACATTTTTTTAAAAAAAATATATGTGCCAATATTAACACAACTTATATTTGAGATGTCATGTACCCATTTAAAATATGGATGCTGGAATTGAGTTTCGATCCTTAGCACATCATTATCAAGGCTATTATAATTTTCAGGCATTAATATACTCCTAGAGAAAGAAATTCTATTCAATAAAAATATAGTCTCTAATTTTATAAATTTATATCTTCTGAATTTTTTATACTCTATGCGTGATTTTTATTTTGCTTTATTTATCTTGCAATTTATTATCGTACCCTATTTCGTAGACTAATGTTTTCAACCTTTTTGAACTAATTAAACTTATGATCTTTTAAGATATATCCTTTTGAAGAGTCTTTGCTGTTAAATTGTATTTTTATATTTTATAAATGAACATTACTGAGTAATTCTTTTTACTACTTAATTGAATTTAGTTTGTATACCTTCACCGGTTAACTTATTGCATCTCCTATTTAGACATCAATATAGATAGGTGCAGAAGGAAACATTTACATTTTAGTGAATACAATTCATGAAATATAAATATCAAACTATAAGAAACCTTTTATTAATATAAACTTATGTTATAGCAATATCATAAATTTAACTGTATTTTCTTTATATTTGAATAATACAATGACCTCATACACTTTCTACAAATTCGATAGGTATCTAGCAAGACTGACTTTTAGCAAGTATTTATCATCTCAAGAATATGGATCATATGTAATGCTCTCAATGATGTACATTTAAATGTCAAATCAAATCGGCACAGGATATTAATTAAATTAAATTTCTTGGTGGCTGGAGGAAATGTAATATATTATATTTAACTGTATCAGTATCCACTTCTTCTTCTGCTCTTGCCATTTTTATTTACAACACTGACGACTAACATGATATAACCCGAACAGAAACTTGATAATAATTTATTGATTGTATTGCCAGATAATTTAAAAATATAAAGAGAATAAATTTGTTGAGTGAATAAGAAGTCTTATTTTCATCTTAGAGTAAATTAAAAGCTTCAAATAAATTTTTAATTTAAATATATATATATATTGACTATATTATAAAAAAATGCTAAGAAATGTAGATACTTGAATAGAAGTCCTTTTCATTTATTATTTGAAATTAAACAGCAACCCTATTAATTACTTTGTGTTATATATAATAAATAACTTATCATTTTTAACAACAAATTATTTTCTTTTTAAAAGGAAAAACGGAAAAGATTCTTGTTGAAGGTTTTTATTTCATTCATACTTAAAATGTTTTATACATTTTAAATATTTTAATCTTCTAGAAAATTTATTTTTGCATAAATTAATTATTAAATCTCTTTTTTGCATCTTAAAAGATTAATTAACTTTACATTAATTAATATGCAGAATTATACGATTCATCGACTAGATCCATTAGATAAATCGCTTATCACACCCCCTCAAATTCAATAGTAGCCTGCTTTGACGATTAAGTCAAGTATTCTAAAAAAAAAATATATTAAAAGTAATTTTAATATCACTAATTTAATCTAATTAAAATGAAAAAAATTTAAAAAAATATAATTTTGAGAAAGTGAAAAGAAAATGAAAGACAAATTTCTCTATTTTAAAACCTAACTTAAGTTAATCTATTAATTAAGATACTTAGTATGTTCCCTTGTAAAAAAGCCATATTTATAGCGTTAATTTTTTGTGTGCAAATAGAGTTTTACTGTAACGTAACAAACCGAGTAACAATTAATCCACAGAAGGTATTTTAGGATCTCTCAATTTAGTACCTAAACTCCTGACTTGATTCTATATTCTGCTGGTGTTAGAACTGTGGCGTCCAACCCATCGATGTTCTGACTATGAATCAGTTTAGTTAGTAAGGAAATTGCAGATGATTTTGACCTGACGGTTTCGTTAATACCGGTTGGGAGTCAACCTGCGGCCCTAGATGGTGCCCTACACTGAATCAGCCCTGATAATATTTTTGTTGTTGTAACAGCCTCCACTCCTCTCATGCTTTTAAGTTGTTTCTGTACTTGTATTACTAAGCTTTAAAGGAAGAATCTTTACTGACTTGAAGTTCCTCCACGAGTTGCAATGTTCGCGGTCACTCTTTTAATAATTTTGTGCATCTTTTTATAATTTTTTGATATCTATTAGTAAAATATAATATTCAAATTCAGGACTCTTGATTTCTAAATATGGAGATTCAATTTAATAAAACTTAGAGATAAATTTATTATAATATATTAATTATTTATTATTTAAAATAATTAACCATAATAAAATATGTTTTGTCTTGGAATATTTAGTGAAATTTCAAAAATTTGAAAAATATTTTGTTAAATTTAAATCAATTGATATGAAATTATTTAATAAACCAAAAATTTAATAATTAAGTTTAATTATAGTAGGAATTTTAATTAAAATCGGTTATTGGTTAAAATAATAAATGGAGAGTTTCAACTTCGTGTCAGTTGAAATCGCAGATTCACTCGTCGATCTGTAGCTTGTTCGATAGCTTATCAAAAATTAATATGAGTTTCTTCTTTAATCATCTTCACCGCACCTCTCAACAGCTAGATATGACTCACGCATTCTTCATCATCCTCTTCATTATCTTCATCTAAACTTGTGTCGCTTATAACTCTTGACTGAGCGCTCCCACACAAAAGTTGCAAGGATAAAAAGTTCTTAGAATTTATTGCTGAATCGAATGGTCTAATAATCATTAAAATCTGACGCACTAAAACTATCATTGATTTATTCCATTTTAAATAAATATTATCCGTTCAGCCCCGATATTTGACTACTGGCTAGGAAGCGAGCTTTCCCAGTAAGTAGCCACTGTTTTCGTATTTTTAATGAACTTTAAAGAAGTGGCTTAAATCCATCCATAATTGGCATGTTGCAGTCTATAAATTTCCCTACAATTTTGGGATTTAATAAAGTAAAATTACCCTTTTTTTAAAACATTTTTGTCAATAATCGGCAGGCAAGGAGCACTTACAAGTTCCAAGTTTTAACCCAGATGGCAAGTGCTTCGTCCTCGTTCGACCAGGCCTTACAGAAGGAAACTCAAAAGTTAATGAAAAATCGGGGCTAAACAGATAATATCAGCTTATGTTTTAACTTTTTCTGAGCATTCCTTTTTATTTTTTAACTTTTTTCTAATTTCAAACAATTATTCCCCTAACTAATTTTCTTCATCATCATCTTCATTATAATATATCTTCTAATATTATTACTCCTGATATTTATATTCGTATTTCTGTTTTTGCTACAAGAGATATTGTTCCAAAATAATATTTAAAAAAAGTTTACATGTGGGTTTAGAATTATGAGTTAAAAATTTACTCGGCGCCAACTATCTGAACATCCGGACTCAAATCAATCCTCCTAGTTAATTTTTCTGAAATATATTTTTCGTTCAATTCTGCATTTGTAACCAACTTTTAATAAATTGTGTTAAAAGCAGTATTTAATCTAAAATCTATAGATATTACTCCATAAAATTACTCACATAAAATAAAAATCTCCTTTTCAATAAGAAGAGAAAGTGCGAACAATTTCACTTAAACCTTCACTTTCAAACATATTTTTTTTTACATATTCTGGAAAAGTATATAAATATCTATCTAGGGGAAAATATTTTTAAAAGGTCCTTATCATTTGGAAAAATATTTTTTATTGTTTATTTATTCAATTTTTTTGTACTTTGAAAGAGGAAAAATAAATTTAATCAAGCAACGAAAAAATTAATTAAATCCTACTTATAATAAAGTATTTAATTTCTTATATTTTTAGAATTCATCAACCCCTTTGAATTTCAAAGGAGATATCTATAGCTTGGTGTCAGGATTTGAATACTCAATGTTTTAGTGTATTGATCTGCAATATAATTTTAAATAAAATACAATTTAAAAGAATTTATTTGAGAAAATTATATTTTTATATAATTAATATGACTCTTCAACAAAGCAAATAAACATGTATTGGCTTACTTCCAAAATAAACATAATTATCTTTTGCTTTTTATTTGATTGAATTAAATCAGCTTTTATTTTCACATTTTATTAATATATTAAAAGATTTATTAAATAAAAATAATATAAGAGAAATTTTAGGGCATAAATTAGAGATAAAATTTAATTTTACATTTTAAGTAAGTAAGAGATTTTGCAAAATTTATTTCTATTAGATTAATCATTTTAGAGAAGTCAAAATATTTTAATTATTTTTAAGAGAATTAAATTATTCTTTTAAAAAATATTTATAAAATTAAAGCATTTAATTTTTATATTTTAGTAATGGATTCCATCATATTTATTATTGGACTTTATCATAGATGTAAATATCGCCAATTTATTATATTTTAATACTTCAAAAATAATCACTTCAAATTATTTCATTTTGGAGTAATATTTTTTATAATTTTAATCATAATTTAATGGCATAAGATAGTTTTAAATTATAAAGGGCCATATTTTATAATAGTCTTATAAGTAAATTATATCTCTGAATTGTAAATAGTTATAAAATAATATTTCCGAACATGGATACGTCTTCAACTTAGGCAAAATTAATTTTTCAGGAATATTTGAATTTTTTACAAATTAAAAAGTGTCATTGGAATAAGAATATATCTGCGATGATCATTATTTGCTTTTTAACCCACTTATATTTGCTTATAGATTAGAATTGTCGTAGATTAGGTAGATCGCAGAAATTAGAAATGTATTAAATCAAGGAGAGACAGGAATTTGAAAACAATAACAAAGTCAAGGTTGGAGTGAAAGTCAACTCCATGTTTTTAAAAGAATGTTTTTGAGAATTAGAGATCTTAATTATTCTAAGTGGCGGTGACCGCCAAATTTTATTAAAAGGTGATCAATTATTATTTAAGATATTGAGATGGCTGGCGGTTAGTAATTAATTTAATTCGAAGGAGTCGGTGGCTCTAATTAAAGAAATTTCGCTACATGGGTTCAGGGCCCCTATACTATTATAATTACACTCCAGCGACTCAGCGAAAATATTCATGGTAAATATTCCTTCATCTATTAGTTTAAACCACTTACGCAATTAAAATCAATCTCTTCCTATTAGTTTATCGTTGAGAATTTATGGAGTTAATTTTAATTTAAATCGAATAGAATAAAATGAAGCAACAGCTGAATTTTTAAAAAGTTTATATAGTTATTATACTTTTCAGTGCTCAAATATTATTTCATGAATTTTGGATATGGTCTTGTTTCTTAGTAAACTTAATATGGGATGAATATGAATTAGTTATCGCAAATGAATTTATTCTAAATACAAAATTTGCACAATTAACTTTATAATTGCCAAGATTTCAACAACTACAAGACGATTCAGAGGTATTTCACTCATAAGTTTAAGTGTCTCTTGTGGAAGAAAGAATATTTTCATGTCATTTGATACTTTGAATGTCTGATTTATTACTCATCTTTAACTGAAATTCAGTTTATCCTTCCTCTAATTAGTAAATAAGTATAAGAAGCGCGCTTACAATATCTTAGAGAAGATGAAAAGCGAATGAAATGATATAGGCTGAATAGATCGATCTTTATTTGAAATATGGATGTCCAAGTTTAAAATACTACTTGCCTCGAGGTTTTAGAAAACCTATTTTAATTAATGCATAGAATGAAATTAATGATAGATTAATTATCAGCTCTAATGTCAATATGATTATCTTTTTGAATTTATTTTAAGTTCTTAGATCACCTATTTCTATCTATCCCATAATATTCACAATTTATTCCTTTTCAAAAAAGATCTAGTTTTTGGGGCCTAATTTTTATTTTTTAAATAACCATCATATTAAAGCAGGACATTTTTTATTTTTATTTGTCTTAGACTTTGATTATTTTATATTAAATTCTAGGTAGTAAAATCAATTTTGTAAATAATTTGTAACCTTTAAAATTAAATCTCATGTACACAATGAATATCTTAGATTATAATAGGAAAAAGTTAAACACAATCAAATAAAACTAGTATTACATTAAGAAATAAATTCCACTCTAATTGGAACCGTGGCTATCCCCCTTTCGAAGCATCATTACAATCAATAATAAAATATTGAACAGTAACTTATTGTCACAAAGATAAAATGTATTTTGGGATATTTCCCCTAAAAATATTTTATACTATATTTTTTATTGGATGTAATAAAAGTAGGAGTATGCCAGAATTTCATCTACCCTCTTTATAGTTTTTATTTTAATATATTATAATTTGATTATTTTTCCCTATTAATTTTAGGCATTCCGCTAAGCTCAACCCCTTATTCTGATTCTACTGCGAACATTATTTAATTTTTGAATGAACAAATTGGCTAGTTTTAGCATAGATATCCCTTATATGCTCCCAGTTGATATTTTTAAAGTTGCGCTGAGTTACAAGAATAGCATGTATGATTATCTTGGAGGATATATCATTGGAGGTTATTCAAAAGCATTTTTGTTCGCCTATAAAAGTTCCACTTAGTAATGCTACAATCAACCTTAAAGAGTTGAAACAGAAATCAAAGATACCACCATGTTTGATTTTTTTAAATTTTTATTTTAGCGTAAATAATCTAATTCATCCAAAAAATAAGTTAAATCATCATTAAAGAAATTTTATAGGTGAAATTTTTATAAAAATTAAACTCAAAATATATAATAAATTTAGTATTCTTGGATGTAAAAGATTGAAATTTAGGCTTAATATCATTGGTTAAAGCTTGAAATCTTAAGCGACTTTATTTCTTAGAACTTGTCTGCAGGAGTTTACTTTTTAAGGTAGAAGCTTTTGAATCTTCTTAATCTTAGTTTAGATTTTTATTACAAAATTTAATCGCAAAGAGCAGCTATTAAAGTATAATACACTCAAAATAAAATTCAATAACCTATTTCAAAACCCATATTGGGGCAATTTATTATAAAGCAATTGGTACTATATTACTCTTCTTATTATTTTAATTCATTCCAGATTTTTTTCCTATAAATCTTGAAAAATCAAGGATTCTTAAAATGATTTAATTTTCTACCTAATAAATAATTGAGAAAGTCTCTATTTTTATCAAAATTTTAAAACTTCAAGATAGCGTTTATTAAATTAAGGTATTAACGCGATTCATTATATTGGCCTATGAATTAATTAATGAAAATTGTACATGTTAACTTACATTGTCCTCTTTAGAATATGAATGATTTAGATATATCTATGAATGATGAATAAGTATAAAATATGCATTAAAGTTTAAATTTTATTGCCAGAGAAGTATTTTAAGAGTAAATTAATTGGAATTATGAAATTAAATGTTCATAAAAAATTCTCAATAATATGTGCCTTCACCACTCCTAGAAGAGATTACGTATCTTTATACAAATGAAGAGCAACCAACAGTTTTAAATTGTCAAATATAATTTTTATCAAAATTAGCAATATAATATTTATTTAAAGTTTCTTTTTCAACAAAAACAACGGACCTAAGGATGTATCAATAACTATAATTAAAATCTTAATATAGCTCAGAAATTAATATAAAAGAGAATTTTAGTAATTAAATTAAATTGATCAAATTGAAACTTTTTAAGTATGATTTATAGGAATAATAATTACATCTTTCGACAAAGATTACCATTTTCAGAACTTATATCCCTGCAAAATTTGTGTGGGATCTCTCAGTTCAAAGATATAATCAAGTTCAAGAGTGTCCTCGACATATCTCGCTAATGAGAAGAGCTATAAAATTAATTAAAAAAGAAATTGGCATTAGTTGTTGAATAGCTATTGAACAAACTGAAGATCAGGGAATAAATCTGATTATTTAACTGTGATCATGTTGCAGATCTGAGCTTATAATTTTAATTAATCATCATTTATAATTAATTTAATTCTATTTTTAACAGTTAGATCTGGTTTAAACATAATGCAACCAATGTGAGTACTTTTCTTCTTGGTAATTTAAACTTTGAATTTAGTGTTACCTCCAACTTTTGAAAGAATTGTTGTAGATGGATTATTACCTGAAGGTGCAATTAATGATTTCTACTCTGAAGATCCTGACTTTGTCTTATTCCTTGACGCCTGCGTCATGAATTATTGCTAAGACATGCCAGTAATCAATTTTACAGTCTAAATATAAAATGCAACATATTGGAAGACTTAAAATGTTTAAGTGAGCATAAACAAGAATTTTTAGTACCTCCTCTATCTGATTTTTTAATTTATTTTATTGAATGTAAGAATTCAAATTCTAATTGCTATATAATAAACACAACTGATATAGAGGTCTGAAATTGAAAAAGTCATACCACTAACTGGATAAACAAGCTTTAAAATATAAACCTTCCCTGTCTTAATTTTTGGTCACGAGACATACACAGAAATTCCTTAAAAATTAATGAAGTTCAATTTGCAAAATTGCACAGAAGCATACATAGAAAGCTACAAATTTATAGATGCAAACACTAAAAGTTTTATAATTTTTAGGAATATAAATGTAATCATTTTAATATCTAAAAAATTTGAAATAAGATCCTTATTAAGAAATTTAAAATTTTATTTAAGTTTGACTTAAGAGTATACTATAAGAAAATCATATCTCGGAATTCAAGTTTTATTTATAAGTTGCTACGAGAAAGAGTATTCCTAATTGCTAAATTATATTTTGCGGAACTAAAACTATATAACTCAGTCTAAAACCCTTTTATTTATAAAGCTCAATTCACCAATAATGAATTTATTTTAATGGATTTATTTAGAAGATTGAGAAATTAATTAGAATTCACCTTTATATTATAATTCAAAATCTGTTTTATATTTATTTAGATTGTGAAATATAATTAAATTGAGTGCCTCTCTGAGCAATAATGAAGAGTTACCTGCTTGCTTTACCTTGGTATAAAACTCTTTAAGCCTGAGGGTTCAATCAAACAGCCCATCTGATGTTGGTGAATATGATATAGCAATCAGCTTATTCTACTTTGTCGACTCAACGAATATTATGCAAAATGTTTTTTGTATTAAAATTTAAAGAAAGAAACTGAAATTCTCTTTAAGACAATCTCTCTTAGAGTGGTAATATTGATAGATCCTTTTGACTCACCTCCCAAGTTCACTTCAATCATTCAAAATATATAAATTCCCGCTGGTACTTCTAAAACCATAAATCTACCCGAAATTTATGACCAAGAGCAAGATGAATATGAAATAGTCATTCGATTTTAAATTCAATCAAGTGATTAGTTTTGAAAGGTTTTTAAGTAACTTTAAAATGAATTTATTGATAAATATAATAGTCATTAAAACATTAGGAGTATCTAATTTGCTAACTCTAGATGGAACTACATCTATGAAGATAAGTCCAGAACTCGGAACAGAGGGCTTTGGCTACAAAATTTTGCTTCAAGTTTAAGAAGTCAAGGATTCTACTAAATTTGATACTACATAATTTTCGATATCCGTGACTACTCCTATTGGAGAATAAATTATTGATCCAGATACAGATTCTGAGATATCAAAGAAAAATATTAAAATCTCTAGTGAAGCTTATTTAAAGTGTCAATTTGAGTTCAATTTTCGATTATCAGACTAATTCTTGGAAATCTAGCAATGATTTCATGTTTACTGGAACTAAAATATTATTTATTATCAACAATTATAGAAATAAACCTTGGAGATTTTAATTTTTATAACTCAATAGATTTGAAAATTTTAATATTTAAGAACTCCAAAAAATGCCAGTGGCTACTTAGATGCAAGAATTATATCTATTTCATCCACAAGCGAAGCAACTATTCTTTTCAACGAAGCAATGAAACTTTTTGGAGACATTAATGGCTTTTTTAATAACAGTTTAGTCATAACTTTTGAATAGCTTAATAATGTTTATCTCGCAAAATACAAAATTATCTCATTCATATAAATATTAAGAATATTTTAGACACTATGTTGTAATTCAAAGGATAGCTTTTGAAGCTTTAGCTTAGCTTTCCTATAAAGGAAAAATTCATCTCTGCAAAATATATTTCTAATTAAATAAGTGGACAATATAAGAGCAACTTTCGTTATGAATCTTCTTTACCGAAATCAGAAATAGGATAAATACATTAAGAAATACTATGAGTTAGAATATTCGGTGCCTCCACAACTAAAAAAGGGTATGCTTTCGGTTTTAAACTATGATAGATAGCTATGATATATCTGAGATGATTGGAACTATATTCTAAGCCACATTAAAATTATTAATTTAAACTTTAATTAGCTGCTATATTAGGCCAAAATGTTATCACAAACTTTTTAATGTAAGACCTACTGTGCTATTAATTTTATAGAGGGTTTATTCTGTAGGCTTTGATAAATTCATTTGAGAGTTTTTAGTTCATAAGTCATCTACCTCTGATTTCAATTAGTCTCCCTGCAAATAATCTCTACTTCTTTAGCTTCATAAATGATATAGCTACTCTCAATCTTATTCCTGTGAATGACCTCAACTATTTCCTTTTTGAATTTGATGAAGTTCAGGATTCTTCTTACAACTCTTACTATGATTTCATGAACTATAACTCTTTAAATGCAGTCAAAAATTTGGGCCTCATCTTTTACATTGGTGTATTATACATCCAGTTACTCATTCAATAATATGTATGTAATATCTAAAATAAGAGCATTACTTATTCTTGCTTATGGTATAACTATGACTAGTCTCTCCAAATAATCGTAAGAAGCCCATTTAATTATTGATACCCTATAGTCCGATAGTTAAAAAGTTTTAGAATGCCATGATTTTCAACTCCATTCTCAATTTAGTACATGAAAATTACCTGGAGATCGTTATTTGCTCGCTGATAAATTTATTAATAATAGTTTGAAGATAGCAGTTTAAAATGTAAGTTTTGAACTTCTTAATCTTGATAATAGGCGAATTTAAATTAAAATTTTCAAAACACTGGAGACATAATGAGTATCATAATTTGTATATGTTTCCTTCCTGTTACAATATGCCTTCCATTTTTTTCTTTCTGGATAATCAAGATTTATATTGCTTTTTTGTTTTAAGAAGCAAGAATAGTTGAATTTTCAGAGCAAGAGGAAATTAAAAAAGTGGTAGATGAGAAGTAATCTCAGACTAAAGTGGTTTCTTTTAAAATTTCGAGATATATCTTAAGAAATAAATACCTAAAGTGAGCTGGCCTCTATGTTTTACCCCATAAAAGTGATTAGAAAACTTCTGTATTGCTTTTGTTTGGTTTTCTTGACTTAAAATGGATCAGTTCAACTGCTTTACTTGATAATAATGAATTTCATGTACACTAATTATATTCTTGGAGTAAAGCCTCACTTAGATTTATAGATTTATATTTAGAGAGTAGTTAGAATACGGTGGAATTTGTGAATGAGATTTTGATATCGCTGATAACCTATTGTATGCTTCCCTATTCAGAGGCTTTTGATTTTGATGAATTTAATAAAATGAAGATAATCGTATTCTCTTTGGATATATACCAGTCTGCTTCACATTAGTCTACTTTCTATTTAATATAGTCATTCTCTTTTCTCAGTTTATCGATTAAAAAAACCTATTATCCCGTTAGAAATACTCTTGATTGTTATAAATTATAGTTCGGCAGAATTAAAGTAGGTTTTGTCCTTCAACCCGTGTTTCTTTAGTTTCTGGATTAAGATTTAGAATATGATTCTCAGAAAGAGAGAGACAGTATATTGCTAATAAATTTATAAATTAACTTTTCTTAATATCAATTTAGACTTGCTTTAAATTTCAACAATTGATCCAGTAACTGTGCAGAACTAAAACATTTACGATTTGTAAATCTATACTCTTATATTAAAGACAGAAACTGAAAAGATTTTACAAAGTTTTGGCTGAAAGAATAATACTAAAATTTATTTCTTTTGTTTAACTATAACCTATATATAGCATTTATTGTAAAAATTAAATTTAAAAATACTATGATATTTAGTTAATTTATAACTCATAAACAAATTGATTATTTGAATGAGTTTAATATCTCCCGTTAACATTAAATAAATCCAAAATGGTTTAGTAGATAGTACTTTTGAAACTTTTTCCTTCTAAAATTAATTTTTAATTATATTATAATTTGAAAGAAGGTAATGATTTAAATAAATGATAAATTACTATAACCAGGGCGGCGGCTTTAAATATTTTTTTAATTAATTATGATCTCTCTTTAAAAAAATTTAATAATTTAACATTAACTAATAGCTTTACACAAGAAGGATATTATCTAGAGAGATAAATCTTTAACCTGAAAAGTCAACTGCCTCGGCTTTACCTCGTATTTATTAGACTTTCTACTACCTTTTATTTTCTAATAAATTCTGACCTATATTTGATTTGAATTACCCTAATTTAATTCATTTTTCTTCAAATTTTTATTTTAAAAGTTTTTGGCTTATTGGAAGAGAACTTACAAAGTGAGCATCAAACCTCTTGCAGCCAAATTTCTAAAAATTTTAAGAGAATTCATTTAGAGATAATTATCAAAATTCAAGCAATGTTTATCAAGGCCAAAAAATGAAAAATAAAACTCGTAGAAATAGTCCAGTTAATTACCACAACCCTCTAATACTTTTTTTTAAAAGAAATAATTACAGTTCATTAAAGTTATTTTAGCTTTTCCAATACTAATTTAATTATCCTTTCTGTGTAAACCATAAGGAAAATAAGATTAAGAAGATTTTTCTTGCAAAAGACTTTCACTTTTTTTTAATATAATTAAATTAAAAATTAAATTATGATGAGCTTGAAATACTCCAAGTTATAGTGAGTTAAATATTAATGATGCATCCCTCACTAAGGAGTACTAATGGACAGATATGGATGGCTAATTTAATAGATCCAATACAACTGAAGTTAATTGCTTATATAATGTTATTCGACTTTAATAAGTCATGCTTTAAATGAAATTAAATAAAACTTAGAATTTTTTTTTAAAAAAATTAGATGACTATTTAATTTTATGCTAATTAAAACTCAAAATATGATTTGGCTTCATTAATTTTAATAATAATTTTTTTTACAGTATTTAAAGGTGAGTGATTTGCTAAAGCAATATGAAAAAAATTATTTGATTATCAGATTTTTACTAAATCTATCATAGAACCAATTTTAGAGATAATTATTGCAAATAAATAAAGATTAGCTTTTTACTATTTAAAATGAATGAATAAATAAATAAATAAATAAATAAATAAATAAATAAATAAATAAATAAATAAATAAATAAATAAATAAATAAATAAATAAATAAATAAATAAATAAATAAGTAGAATATAGAATGAATCAAAGCGAAGATCTTTTCCAAATGAATTTCTTGTTTTAGAACAGATAAGTACTCAATTTATAGGATTCAAAAGCTTACCACAATTCTTCCATTAAAAATTAAAATAACAACTTTTTCAAATATGCAATCGATTAAAAGAGCAAAAAAAGTAGTGATAATTTATCACCTGAAGATCGGTTAAATTTAAAAGAAATATCTATAATTAGATTTTGAAATTATTCTATAGTTTAGGTAGCAAAGAATAAAACTTAGATGTAAATTTACAAACTCAAAAGAAGCTTAGCTTAGACTAATGCTTTGAGTTATAGTTTAAAATTTAATTTAATTATGTAAAATGTTCGCAGCAGATTTATACTGTTATTATCATTAGAAGGGCACCTTTATTGAAGGTTATTCAAAAATAAATGGGATTCTTGTTGATCGGTATCTTTCAAAATTAGCATTCTCAAATTTAAAATATGACTGGGCCCAGCAATTATTTTTAAGTTAAATTTATAAAAAATTGATATTCTATCAAGTAGCATATTTATTCTATTTTTATTATCCAATTAAACTCTAATTTATAATAGACTAACTATATTAAAATAAGAAAACCAATTAAACTTTAAGTCTTACTAAAGAGCTAAATAATTATACAAATATAAAGTCTATTAAAAGATCCAAGAAAAGGATTAAGAAATAATAAAATTATTTTGGCTCTAAAATCCAAAATTAAAAAGAAAATGAAAATAAACAAGAAAATTATAAAATAAAAAACCTTCAGGAATCTTTTGATTCAAAAGAGGATAATCTCACTCAGATAATGAAATAATCAGAGTATAGTATTGGAAAGTTATCATTTATAAACATGCAAGAGTCACAAAGTATATAAATTTTTTGAATTATATAAGCTAAAGCAAGTAACTTTAAGGAGTTTATCTCTATAATTTTAAAAAAATTTAGCATCTATATCAGGATTAATAAATTTTGAATTTTCTCCATAATGCCTTTTCTTCGTTAAAAATAGCAAGTATGCTTCTTATAAAAATCAAGTCTTTTAGAATACTTTATGATATTTTTTTGTTTTTATTTAAAAAAAATGATTTTGTGAAATAAATTGCTTTAATTAAAAGCGAGTTTCAAAATCAAGATGATTTTAAAGATGATCAATGTTTTGGTTAGTAATTTAGAGAATACAGATGATAGTTTTAAACAAATTTATTACATTTACAAATTAACTTCCCATTTTTATGATCTCTGGCAAAATTTAATTTTCTAAATCGGAATTTGAAATTTTTATTTTAAATAAAAATGAACTATAAGAATTTTAAAAGATCCCACTACCGGTCATATAAAATGTGATATAAGTATATTTTATATTTTCACTCTCACTCTCACTCACCTCTAAGATTGGATAAAAATAGTTAGACTAATAATTATTGTAAATTAAATACAAATTTTAATTGCAAAATTCAATGCAATTTAGTGAGAGAGTGAAGCATAATTAAGAGAGATTATAGAATTAATAAAGTTAATTTTATCTTGTCTACAAATATAATAAATATTTGGCCAGATACTTTTACAATTTTTAATATTTTAGAGAATAAATTACTAATTTAATGAATACTACTGCTCATATAAAAGTTGCAGTATGGTTCCTTGTTGCTGGGTAAGGTAATTTCTATTTATTACTTTTTATAGGCTTTTTGAAATAACTTAAGCCATCTCAGATTTGGGTACCATTGATAAAACTTGCTTCAACTCAAACTAGTTTCCTCTAGTATATTTCTAAAACGGCTAAAATATGTCCATTGACTACCTGAAGGTTAACTATGATAATAATAAAGTATTTAAAAATAATAAAAGGCAAAAAAAAAATAATTAAGATAGTTAAAAGTTTTAGTTAAAATAGTCTACATCTTCATATACAATTTAATTTTTATGGCAAGAATATGAATAGATTATTATAAAATAAAAATTCATAACTCTAAATTCATTTAGAGTATCCACTGACTCAAATTTTGCAAATGATTAGACCAAATCATGTTATATCTAGAGCGCTAGTGCATTATTTATCTTCAATCTTTTCATTTTCTTCTCCTAAACAGTTTTATTAAAAACTTAAAGAAAGGTTTAAAAGGTTACTATTTTAGGCCGTGAACACAATTGTATACTCATTCATACTAAGCGATATCGTTTTCAAATAAATCTAAAACATTAATTCTCATTTAGATCTTTTTTAGCCTCTTCATTACTTTGTCTATCCTTCTTTATTAATCTAAAAATGTAGGATAATTTAGAGCTGGATATATAAACAATGCTCAGAATCATTATCAAATAAAAATGTAAACTTAAAATTATATACATTAGTACTGTGCAGTATCATTATTTCACAATCTTTTTTCACTCTCTTCTCATTATTAATTTATCAAAAGGATAATTTAATTGATAAAATAATTTCTGTTCTACTAAATCAACAAAAATTATTTAGAGAGTATCAAATAATAGATAATTTATCCATATTCCTCATTTAATTAGAAGAAAAAAAATATAACTAAGAATAGAGTTTTGCAGTAGCTGGAACAATAACACAAAACTGAGGTGGTACTTCCTCATTCATAGGATTGTACAAAAATGCTTATAAATAATTTAAAAACAGAAATTATTTCAAAATTCAAAATTGTATTTTATTTTAATGCTTATCCTTACCGAATGAGATGGATGTTCACCTATACAAATTAAATCTCAAACACGCTAAAGACTAATTTTTAATTAAGATTAAGGGGCTTTATCTTCAAGACTATGATAATTTGTATGCAAGCTTTTCATAAGAAACAGATAAACCTACTAACGAAAAATTATAAATTAAAATCATTATACCCTTTTTTAAATATATTTTATTTTAAAGACATATAATTAAGTGTAAAATTTCAGTAAGATAAATTAATATTTTATAAATAAGAAATTAAGATATTTTATATCCGAAAAACTCTTCTTTGTCAACATAAATCCCAAAAATGGGAAGGTGAAGATGTAAGTTACAATATTGAAAAAATGGCATTGAATTCGCAAAATCTTTCTTAAATACAAGTCTATGAATTTTCTGTTATAAAGACGAGGCTAAGCTCCCTAGTGTAGCTCTTTGAAAGCATGGCAGTTTGAAATTTTTTAGACTATATCTTAATAATAGTTGAAGACTGATTAAGGAACTTAATTCAAATAATTTTGATGTGAATACAACACTACGTTATCAGAGAATTTCCATTTGAATATATATCACTCATCATAATATCTGAGATCTAGAAAAGTTTTTCGATAAGTTTGAAATAGAAATGATTGCTAAAAAGTTTGACATTAAAATTAGGTAAAAACATGTCAGTTGAAGTAAAACTCCATTCTGATGTAGTAAAA
>JAJKFJ010024001.1:0-24051 GCA_027382625.1 Tetmemena sp. SeJ-2015 | reverse complement strand
TTTCGCACTCGTGTTTTCGCACTCGTGTTTTCGATGAATAATATTGATTGATATATTAAAGATGATATTAATAAGAGACTTGTACTCATATAATTTTTGACATTTAATTCCAATATCATAATATTATTATATTCATTTAATTTTTCTCAATGTTATTATTTACCCTTTTAAAATGAAACAAATTAATTATTTTATTTTCAATTGTAATATTCCAGAGAATATAGAAAATATATCATTATAATGTTTAAATCTTCAAATTAATTGAATTCTATTCAGAAAAAATTCTCTACAAAGGAGATAAAATTCTTGAGTTTTAGAATTTAATTTTTTATAAGCAATAAAGAGAAAATCTTTTAATTTAAATTAAATATAATATTTTAAAGAATCTCTCTGAGCCTTTAATAAAAATAAATCCATAAAAAAAAATAATTTAAATGGATTTAATCTAAGTCCAATTTGCAAAGCTTTATAATTTAAGAGCTCAGGTTTTAAAATAAAAATGTACCTTTTATTAATTTAAAGGTTTATTATCCATTATGATTTAATATGCCACCTAAGCTATATAATTTAATTAAACTTTCTAAAAATAAACTGAAAAACTTCAAAAATTAACAAATTAATAGATAGTGTAAAAGATATCTATCCTAAATAATTAAATTTGAATCTGAATACAGTCTAAAATAATATTTTAATTTTAACTTATTGATTAAACTTCCCTATATTTGTATTGAGAGATCTGACTTGCCTTGATCACGAGTTCTTAATTTTAAGCTCCAGCAATATTTAAAGTATGATGAGCTGCTTTACTGAATCTCTAATTGGTGAATATAAAGTTAGATACTCTCAGAGTGCTATCCGAGGTTTATTGTTGCCGTGCCTGTTTGAATACCCTCCTACTATTTACCCTATTAAGAAAAAAACATACATATTTAACTTTTTAATCTTTTAAAGCATTAAAGAAATATTAAAAAGAAGAAAAGTAAAATCAGATATTCATATTAAAAGCATGAGTGGGGCTGAATTTCAGTAAGATAATTTATTTATGAATAATCTGAATTTACCATCAGATATTTTTTTTGCCATTTAATTAATTATTTTAGATTTCTTTATAGAAAACTCAAAAAAATTATATTGAATTTTAAGTGGTTAATGTATGATATTCATTGCTATTAAGGAGAATGGAATGGATAGCTGATTGCAAGTTTGGCATGAGAGTTAATAATTATGAAGTTAGATTAAACAAAGTCAACATGGTTAAATTGATATATTCCTCAAAATACACCTCATCCACTTATTTAATATGATCATTATTTTAGACGAAAGTTAATTTGTTGATTTATTTTCTCAAAGAAAAATGATTTTAATTTATATTTGACTTGTTAAAAGGAGACGTTATAGCAAATGAGTAAAAATATAATCGATATTTGAATCCACAGCCGTTTAGAGAATCAGAAACCCGGGGGATTAAATTAGGGGCTCCAGGAATATAAAATGATGCGGTGTGTGGATCACTTTGAGTCCTCTTTTTTTCTATTTTTTAATATCCCTTAATCTAATTAGCTAATATCCTTATTCAACAATTTAAATTCTTAAAAAATGTTAAAGTTAGAAATAATTCTTATACCAAAAGTTTTCTCAAAAATAAAATTAAATAATTTCTTATGAAATTTTATATTTATTTATATTTATTTTTTGTTAATTTCTATGAAATTTTATTAATTTGGTATGTTTGATAATATCCTTATTATATATACTATTTGAAAAATAAGAGTAGCAATTATGAAGCTAGATAAAAATATGACTTGTAAAGTTGAGGCTAACGATTTCACCACTTTAAATTTTAGAGTGCCCCCTTTTTTAGACTCTGTTTTAGTCTGACTGGGGTTTTAAAGTCCACACCTTAATAAGTTACTCAAAATCATCCTCAATCAGCGTCCCCCTTCATTTTTAGCTAGGCTTATAAATTCGTATAGAGCAACTGCTCCACATCTCTCACCTAGCAATAAACCTATCCAAAGTTTTGAAATTTAAATCAACCCAAAAAACCTCCCAACCATTCCCTCCTCTTATAACTCTCAAATTAATCAATAAATTCATTCCTAAATTGATTAACAAAAAATTTTTAAATTAAAGATATTTAACATAGAAATATACAAGTTTCTTTTTTTATCAACTAATTTATAGTTTAAGGATCTAATTTTGATAATAAAAATAGGGAAATATAATCCTTAAACTATATGAAGAGAATTAAAATTTATGAAATTAATTAGTCTTTTAATTTCTGATATCAAAAGGTCTTCAAAGAAATTTATATTTTAAAAAGAGAGAGATGTCCAAAACTATAAGTGGATAAAGAACATAATCTGAGAACAGAATTTAATAAATTTATTTATGCATTTTTTCTTTTAAAAATCTTCCAATGTAAATTGTAAAAAAGCTTCTTTATTATTAGAGATTAAAAATGAATAAATTTGGAGTTCAATAAATTTTATTGATTTTGAGGGAATGAATTAATTAAAATTAGCAGATGAGGAAGAGTCTAGTGCATTCTGAGCACTTAATTGGAATGTTTTCCCTAAACCTAAATAATAAGTCATAAATGAATCATTCTAATATAAAATTAGTTTTAAAGATAATAACTCTTTTTTAATTGAGTATTTATATTTTAGAATTGCTTTTAGTTTACAATCTGAAATTCAGTTACTGAATAAAGACTTGGTAGTCCATGATATGAGTTATAAGTTATTCATAAGATTAAGAGTAAGGGCCACTACAAGGTCACTGTTAATCAATATAAAATTTCATGGTTTCGCATTAAAACAACTTATAATAAATTTATTTTTTCATTAGCAAATAGCATGCTCAAAATATTAATTTATGAGAAGTATTATTCTTGGATTGGAAATTATTTCACTTAACTCAAGAATAACAAAAATTAAAATAGAATAATTATCTTTTTTTTAAATTTTTTTTTATATTTAAAAACTTGTATCAATATTTTTATAACAAAAAATAATTATGAAAACAATTTAAATATATTTTGCTTGTAAATTATATATGAAGACATTAATTTTATTTTGATTAAGGTGTGCAATATTGACCTCGAACATATTATTGGTTAGACTATATTTAATTTACCGGCTCGTGCGATTATTTTATTAATCGCTGAACTTTTATTTCCTCTTGCTCTCATAAAATTTATTTTTATTAAATAAATAAGCTAACTTACTTTCGCTCTCTACTTAAAATAATATCATTTTTACTTTTATAGTTGAAACTTTTAAAGAAAGTTAAATTAAAAATTAGATTATGCATTTCAAAGGACGAACTTAAGCTGTGTAGTTTATTTTATAATTAAATCAATCATAAAATCTAAAACCATTTTATGCTCGAAATTTTATTATTTAATCTCTGATTAATTTATAGATTCATTTTTATTTCGTTAAATTTAAATATAAAAGTGGTCAAAATTTCTTCTGAAATTTCCTTTAAAGCGAATACCGAGTTTAAATCCTGAAGCCAAAACATATTGGTTCTTTTATGAGATGATTGTACAATATATTTTTAAAAAATAAACAAGCTTTTGACCAATCAAATAAAGAATAAGTCTATGTTAAAATTATACGAGATAAATAAAAAAGTCATTCAAATATTTATTGATAAGATTAATTTCCTATTTTTTAAAACTCTTTGGAGTATTTATACTTTGTGAAAGCCACAGATTTCTTAGTCGCCATTTTAACTCTTGCTGACTAAAGAAATAGACAAAATCTTGGCCTAATTTACTCACTTTTTTGTTACTTTGCCCTCTCTATTGCATTAATATTGGTTTCTAACATTGAAAGCAATAAGAGAAATAGTTGGTGGGCGTAGTTAGAATAAATTTTAATAAATATAGAGAATTAAACTCCTCGATGAAACAGACTATTAAAATCAGCAGTCACCCCCACCTACACTCAAATATCGCAAGGTAAAAAAGTTAATCCACATTTTGATGGCTCTCTATCACCAAAATCACTACATTTTTAAATTCCCCAAATGCTCATCAGTTTCTTAGTCAGCAAGCAGCACAGATGAATCAGCAGTATGAGCTCAGCGGCAGCTTGAGGCAGAATGATTTGTCGTAGATATCTATTGCAAACTCACAAGCTAACACCACCAGAGTGCCGCTCCATGATCAAGATCCTAGCACAGTCAACATTATTCCCAATTATAGACACACTTTTAAAATAAGATGTTGGAGTAGTTTTTACTATAACGTGACTTTCAACGAAGTGAATCTTTCATCAGATGAGGAGGTGAATGAAGTGCCAGATGAGTTAGACTACAATAAGCGACTTCTGGAGCAGCAGTAGCTATTACTTGCATAGTCAGACCTCCCCAAAATTTTCAGCCATGTCCCCGCCATTCAATCTAGCTCTCATAATAATTTACTTAACATTCACTAAAGCGCCAGAAATTAAGATTTGCTGCAAGAAACTGGAGTGGTTTTGACATTTATTCATTCATTCATGTATGATATTTTGATAAAGACATAGCAATCATCAAGCATTAAAATCCTAAAAGACAAGCTAGCCAAAAAGAAAAAGGATGTGAAAGATCCAAGAGGGAAAATCTCATCTGTCAAGAACGTGGGATATGGTAGAACTTCACAAGTGAGTCAGGGGTCTCAGAGTTTTTATAATGCAACCAGTATATCAGCTAATAAGAACTATCGAGTCAACCCAAATGAAAAGAATACAATCGTTTCATTCTTACTTATTATGATAGGTCTATAGTAAGTAATGCTACCAATGCCGCAGACTACTATAGATCTATTTAGTCCACTCCTCTAAAAATGACAAGCCCATCAAACAGAAGCTATAAACCCCGAGGTGATACGATCAACTTGACATCAGCGAACATAAAAAGTAAGACTGCTCAACCCAAGCCTAGGACAAGCAATTAAAAAGCTTAAACCAGCTTTTCAGCAGCTTATCTATCCTCATACTTTAAATATTAAGCTAAGGGTAATTTGCAGACTTAAAGTTTGAGAAGCATTTTGGAGCAGAGCAAAAAGTTTATTCCATAATTAAACTCATCTAATAAAATAGGCTTCACTTCAAATAACCCCAATCCAGGCACCACTCCTTTGTCTACCAAATTTTCTTCCAATGCAAAAATCAACTTCAATTCTTATTTACTCGTATTCTTAGAGGCCCAGAATGGTTAGCACTCCTAGACAGGATGCTTATGGCTTGATAAGGGACACAACTCCTTCCCGCTTTCCTGCGACTAACATCTACTAAAATATTCCAAGCCTGCGCACTCAATAGAGGAGCTCAAGCGCCACTAATCGTGTGGCTTATAACAAACATAACACATCTACCTCCTCTTAGACTAATCCTATTTAAGTATATTAATATAGTAAAATCTTAATCTAGAGGGTGGCAACATTTTCAACAGGTTGTTGAAGGATAATGAAAGAAGACAAGCCACTAAGAAGCGCATAGATGATATTAAAAAGTAGGATGCTCTTTTATAACTCTTCCTTTAATTTTTAAGGAGCAGGAGTAAGTAGCAGGCTCTAGAAGTGCTAGCCCTATGAACCGAGGACAGATGGGTTTTAATTAGTCTGGTAGAAATTTGGTTATAGGAGAGTCCTCGATTAATAACACTCTCGACGACATAAATAAATTTAATTAGGCCAATAACAACAACGGTGGGGCTGTCAATCTTACTTCTTAAAATATCACTCCTAGGAACCGCCATCAAGACTTGAGAGGTGGTAACTATACATCCGAGGATTGTTTATTACAATTTATTTTTATAGAATCCACTTGCTTCAGTGAATAGATCAAAGTCTCCCAATAGCAGAGTTACCAGTCGCTCGAGACAGCAATAAGAAGAGCTTGTAAAAATAATAAATGCTCTTAATTTTAATTACACTTTTGTAAACAGATTCAAAGACTAAGAGACTATTAATAAATCTAATATCATTTGATTATATTTAAGCTTGTGTGAATTTTTGAATAAGAGGATGATAGCTATTCAGCAAAAGGCTTACCAGAAATTGCAGGAAACTATTGAAGAGTTGAAGAGGCAGCCCTTCTCAGGGATTAAGCTCGATCTCTCAAAATAGTAGCAAGATGAGATTGTGCAGTAGGTAGTAAGGAGACTCTAAAGTTTATATCTGAATATTATTTTATTTCTAAAGTGACTACGAAAACAGGCAGACAAGGAAGCTATAAGTGCAGGAGATTGCTCAATTACCCACATCACAGATCTCAAAACTTAACTCAGGCACTAAGGCAGGTTCATTCAAAATTTAAGGCTTTCTTAATATTTTTATTTCATCTATAAAATGGGTTTTATAAAGCGAATTAAATGAACAATTTGAGAATAGATGCAGAAATTCCTTCATTTGCAATTTTAAAGTTCATCTAAGAAGCAAGATGCATCCTAATTGCAAAATCAGAATAGAGGCAATAAGAACAATCGCAACTAAACTAATGTGTATAGTCTGGGAGGTGGCTAAGGCAGTCAGGGCTAACAGAAAATCTAGATCTTATTCACTTACTCTCATTCTCATTTTCTTTGCATTTTAGATGGTTAAGAGAATGAGTGTAGCAGCAGAACCATTTTCTTCAGGCACTTACAAATAACACCAACTTTAAGATATGCAAATAAACAGCGGCAGAAACTCAAATGTAGGCTTCTAGAGGAATGGAGAAGTCGATAACCAATACTCCAGTCTTCAGAATATAAGTGCTCTATTTATATTTCAGCAAATTGTGAGAGAGGAGTTAGATAATGCAAGAGCAAGCTACAATTTCTAAATCATTGGAAACAAGAGTGGCTAAAAACCCACTCAAGCCATTCTCCCAACTCAAATCCAAGCTATCATATCTTATACTTGTTTTAATTCGATTTAAGCAATTCCTTAGAACTAGGAAGTAGAGAACGAATATATGGTGTTAATGCAAAATGAACCCGCTAGCAACATGTTCAATAAGCGCTTCTCTGAAAACCATCATGAAGAGCCAGCTGAAACCTATAACAATGCTTTGATAGTTATTGTTCGTAAATATACTATGTGAACAATGTGATAAAGCATTCTTTCTAAGAATCAAGCAACTCCTACCAAACTATGTAGCACCATGCTCTTATTTTTATTGTTCAGTCTGAGGACTTAAGAGGCGTCAATGCTACACATGCTAAGGTCCAAAGTGAATTAGTCACTCCTACTCAAAATCAAAAACTAGAGAGCAACTACATTAAAATGTTTATAAATAGCCAAGTTGACCTTGTCATTCCTGATAAAATAGCTATTCAAAGCTTGGTTGATGAAGTTGAGGACTCTAGAGCAGCTGCTGAGCAAGATATTAAGAATCAAAGCTATACAAATTAGGACTAGTAGACTCCCCAGCATGATGTTAAGATTAACATCCAGAGAAGTCAAAAGTCATTTGCAACTGACCCTAGAAAATCAGTTCTGAGCGGTGGCAGAGCTTCGGTCCGACCAGCTATGATGGAACCTAGATCTTAATTGTCCATAATTTTTTATTATCTCCTCAATCAACTTCAAAAAGACTGACTGAAAGCAAGGAGGAGGGCAACTAAAGCTAAGACGAAGTTAGATTCACTCCTTTCAAGCAAAAGCAACCAAGCCCTAGTAATTTAATTTCTAGCCCTTCAAATAGAGTGGAGGTTCACGAAGATAGAGTGAGTGAGGCTGATGAGGAAGAGTTCCACGAGGCGAGAGACTCTCAGTTCTTTGATGCCAATTAAGACATCAACCACCCCATGTCACCAGTTCTAAGGCAAACCTTGGAAGGAAGCCAGATGGACGACAACTCTCGCTTCTAGGCATCGCCAGACTAGCAGCAACTTCTGAGCGAGCTTCAAGCATCTCACGTTCTTAATTAGGATGGTGAGCTAAGCTAGCACCAAAGCTTGACTTACAGTGCAGTGCAGGCCTCAAACCCCAACTTCTAGTATCAAACACCCTAAGCTAACAACATAGCGTGTCCTACCTCAGAATAAATAAAGAGCCAGGCTCCTGCTCCTTATTTGAGCCAAAGCCCCAGCTTCAGTCCTGATAAAGGCCAAATGAATAGTTACTATCTTTAGGCTGAGTAAAATGATGACAGGCAAATCGAAGAAATGAATAATATACATTTAATATCTTTTTTTATCAATATAGATTTTTATTTATTTTGAGTTTGCGATTGTAAATTAAATGTGAATTAACATGACGACTTTCTTATGAAATAAAATTCTTTACTCAAAGGAAAATATTAACAGAAGAATTTTTTTGAATACATTTATTTGATCGTTTTTTTAGATCAGTTTTTAAAATTATTTAATCATAAGAAAAGAAAAAACGGATGATATATTGCATTAAAATTAAAGATAATTCTTGAAAATAAACTTCATAAATCCATTTTATATACAATTTAAAAGTTTTGAATAATGATTTGGATCAAGAAGAAGAAGAAGATAAGTAATCAGAGGCAGAAGTTTATTAGAATGGAATGAATGTGAGCGCTAATTTCCAGAACCTGAATTTAAATATGATATTTGATTTAATAGCAGCAAAGTAAATCAGTTGAGAACTTATGTGGAGGAAGATATGAATGGAACCGAAGATGCAGCTCACACATATGGTGAGTATGGGCAGCCTACAACTTTAGAAAATGAGCAGCAAGCACTAGAGGATAACTTTCAAGATGACGATGAGGAAGATGCTCAACTTCAGGCACTCAATATCGAAATGCACGAACCTATCTTAATATGAAGTTCTTTCTTATATATAAGTATCCACATATTTGACAACAACAACCTAGCTCCAAGACCAGGAGCAAACCGCTTCAACGCAGATCACAACTTTAAAAAGTTTAATCTGTTAATTGAAACTAATAGTGAAATGAATGCATGATAGGTAAGTAAATCTAACCAGCATTAAAATGGTGTTCTAAGCATTTCTTGTAGTGTGAGAACTGTAAGCTCTCAAAATTATTGAAGACTAAGAGAAGGAAATAATGTTGATGACTTTATAATAAGAGCTCTCTTTCTCTCAAACTCAGATGAAGAAGAGAGAGTTAGTTTGATTGAGCTTAGACAAGTTAGAATTTTACCCTGTCGATTTAGAAATTGATTCTTTTAAGTATTTAATTACAATCAAGGCTCTTCATTATTCTTTAATTCTATATAAATATCTAAATAAATTTTATTCCACTCACTCTATCTTATAATAATCTCCTTGTGTGTCAAGGTTTAACTTAAAAATATGTTAATGATTTAAATTTAATAAGAGTAGTGAGATATTTCCAACAGCATTCTAAAGCAAAGCTATAAATGTACCACTCGAAATAATCGTCTCTGTTTATGACCTACACAGATGTAGACCACATAGTTGATAACATATAATGCATAATTTTGTATGATAATTTATAAGCTTATTTATTTCTTCACACATATATTTGGGGAACGTTAATGCGGCTAATAACTTGAATCAGCTGAAAAGATTAGTAAGGTGTACTATATGGGATACTTCTTGAGAGATTAACTTTGTGTTTTAATAGGGGATCACACATGTATTGACAGTTGCTTCAATGATGCCGCCTCCCTTTCCTAAAGTAATTATAGAGTATTGCTAATAATCAATCCTTCTATAGTAATTCACTTACAAAGTCATTGATGTGCTCGATTCTCCAGTGGTGGAACTTTAAAAGTACTTCGACTTAGCAGCAGAGTAATTATAAGCATATCCGTAACCATATCTATAGTTTCATAAAACAGGCAACCAGCGGTGGAAAAGTCTTCGTTCACTGGTATTGAACTTCCTTGCTTTTATAACTAGTTTGTAGTCATGCAGGCATTTCGAGATCTTCAAGTTGTGTGATCGCTTACTTGATGAGAGAGAAAGGCCATTCGTATCCCTCAGCGCTCTACTTTGTAAAATTGAAGCGACCTATCGTCTGCCCCAACGTAGGTTTCCAAAAGCAGCTGATGACTTATGAGGATGAGTTAAGAGTAAGTTTAACTTAGCTTGGATTTAATCAAACTTATATAGTCCAGGAATAATCAGTTCATCCTATAAGGGAATGGCAGCTTGAAAAAAGACGAGTTCCAAGCTGGCTCAAAGTATGAAGAGACTAAGGCAGATTCTCAAAATGGGCTGTAGATAGGCAGTAGATCGCATTCTCTGGCCACCACTTACTAGATGCAGCAACTCAAACTAAATAGCAAGGCGTAATCTGAGACAAGTAAGGACCACTCTTCAGATCTTAAAGTTTGTTCTTTTAATGATGAAGCAATTTTCAAGATACCTTAAAAGTGGTTCAGCAGTCGATTATCAGCAACTAAAAGCAAATGATAACTAGTTTAAACAATCAGATAAGAAATGTGCCTGGCCTCTTCGGCAAGATAGAGAACAAGCCTAGAACTTCAAACGCTTAAGATGAATAAAGTAATGGAAGAGGGGGGATTGCAGCTCATGGTAAAAAATAATCTTAGTTTGAAGTTGCAGGAATGGCACTTATAAACAGGTATATTTTCTTTCAGTTAGGATAAGAAACTTTTCGATTCTTAGAAAACTTTTGACGGATAGAGTGACTTCATTTAATTTTTAAAATATGACACTCCCTCGCTGATTTAGTCTTTCAGTAGCCAACCTATAACAAATTTATAATCTCCTTCAAACTTGTCTAACCCTCAAGGTTTCATCAATACATAGTCGAGATCGACTATAAGAAACGTTCAGCCTCAATACAACTCAAGTGCACTAGCAGCAACTATGTAGAGCAAGATCAGCTTAGATTGATATGCATTTATTTACATTAGCTAAACTGCCTCTGATAAAGTGTGCTGCAGCAAGTGTAAGGCACCACTTTTTTCACAAAAAGACATATCTACTCACAATCCTATGATCAAGCCTGCAGCAGGTAATTAAAATCCTTAGTTTGGAATCGGAAGAATAGGAGGAATAAATGGACAAAGTATAATCTCAAATATCGGCTCATCAAATCCATCTAGCAACTTCAACTAAGCTATCATTTTTATTTATTGGACTTCGCCGTTATTTTTTCTAATTGTTTTTTTAGTAATAACTTAAGAAGTCTTTCTTTAGGCTATCAAGGAAACTCATTATCTACATCAAAGCCTGCCCAAACAGCTCAAAATCTTTTAAATTTATGAAGTTAATCAGAATGGATAGTAGGCTGGATGCTCAGAGATCTTTATTAACAAGCAAGACTGGATTAGTAACTTCGGAGAGAGCTTTGGGAGTCTCAACTGCCCTAATAAAGCCACCTGCGGTTAAAAGATAGGTATTTATTCTACTCAAGGCCTCAGATGCAACTGCGGAAAGCATGTCAATCCAGGCTATCTCATTTACAAAGACAAATGCTCAGGGCTCAACTGAGTCCCAAAGTTTAAAAGTACAATTAATATATTTGCATTAAAAATCTTTAAAATTTAAGCTAATGACGCTTCTAACTCTATGAATAGTTTAAGCTACCTTTATAAATAACTTACCTCTCTGTCATCGTCAAACTCATTAAGAAGTATATGAATCAAGGCTGATGTGAGCATCTCTGTCTCACAGATATGCCTCACTTCAAGCAAGCAACTATATTTGTTCAAATCAACATTCTTATTAAAAGTTTAATAACTATGATGCTAATTTAATTCAGAAGAGTCTTCTCGAGTAGCTCAAGGTCATTTTACCTTTGATAGCCAATTAATCTAATCAAGATCTGTTCTGGGATCTTGCAGTTTTTGAATTTACCACTTAGTATAAAGGGCTCAAGATTCTCAAAGAATCTCTACTCCATGCCAGCCTCTGCAAACATTGAAAACAGCTCTCCAAACAAATGGTATCGTTATATGTAAAAATTTAATTGGTCAATAGCATTAACTCTTATACAGAACTCGACTGCAACGCGAAGAGTTTTAGATGAAACACACTCGCCTTCTTAGAATTCTTTAATGCAGGCATTAATGTTCTTTCTCATCAATTCCTTCATTCTTTCACGAAGCATGTGCTCTCTGGTTTCTTTCTAATCAGGTAAACCTTTTACAGTTACAACTTCTAATTCTCTTATTATAAAACAGTTTAGTCCTGCTAACCCAATCAATTTACCGTTGAATATATCAAGACTGGCTTTTAAGTCTTTGAGCCAGTCGTCAGGGTAAGTTTTCCTAATGATGTTGAGATACTCCTCCCAGTGAAGCAATCTTCCCTATCCAATTGAAGTCTTTCCCAGGGCAAAGACCATATTATCAAAGTTCTTGCACATCGAAGGATTTGAATTGAATTTAGACTTCTGTTAGGTGGATGTCGAAGTCTAGTCTCTGAATCTTATACCCTCCTGTAGCAAGCGATAGCCTTTATCTTTCTCAGCATACTAAGAGCTGATGTTGGCTGCAAAACGCTCCTTCAAAGAATTGAAATAGGTCTGCCTCTTTACAGGATCTAGCAATTCAGCTGCAGACTTGGTTCGGTTATAAAAGTCTGAAATACTTATATTCAAAACTTAATTATAGGGTCATTAAGCTGATAAGTCTCATCGAATATGCCTGGAGTGAAGTTTTGAGTGTAGAGGATCCTCACTTCTTGCTTATTTACGATCACAAAGATTATGCTCTCACTTAGGAAGTAGCAAGCGTCAATACTCTGCTCACAAACATAGTAGCCATCATTAAAATAAATTGGTTGTTGAGATGAATAAACAGATTAAAACAATCATACATGATCAAAGGCTACTCCTGCACAGCTCCAAGAGGCTGATCAAAATTGATGTAGATTCCTAGCTAAAGCACTTTACCCCAAGCTATTGCAAGCACTGGATAAGACTTATCTCTAAAGCTGGGAGTCAAGGCGAGCCCCCAATCAAGATAAGGAACTGTACCCATCTCTATATAATCTGGCCTGTCAATATTGAGAATCTCTTTTGGCTGTGGTCTAATTTAGGCAATAATAATTCTCTCTAAGGCCCCGAATGCTACTATTTGAGGCTTCTTTCTTGAGAAATCTATCTCTGTGCCAGAGCCTCCATTTTTAATTTGGTAGCTAAGCTACTCTTGAATTATTTCATCTATGGTCTGCATTGAATATTGCAGAAGAGGCGAGATAGAGAAAGTTGGACCAACCTTTTTCTTCATGAAACATTATTTCTTGCACTGATAGCTAACTATTCCTTCTTGAAAGAGGCAAATGTAAACCACCCCATCTAGATCACAACTGACAGTTGTCAATGATTAGATTCCTGGTCCGAGCTCACCAACGAATTTCACTTGTACTACTGATACTGCATGGATATCAGAGATAGTTTTAAGATGCTTTGAAGTGACCTAGTTAGGTTGCACCTCCTAGTATGGCCTTAAACCTTTATTGTGCCTATAATTACTTGAGAGGGTTTAAATTCCCTAAATAATTTAGGAATAACTTCATGAAGTGTGATCTATCCCTTAGAATGACCAGTGACCACAAATAAGCTGTTGCCCTTGCTTCTCTGCATGTCAATACACATAACTGCAGTTCCTTTCACACTTTTATCCAACAACACTTTGAGTTCTCGCTCCTGGTTATCAAATATTCTCACACTGCCATCTGAACTACCCACGGCGATGTATTGCTCGCTTGCAGCCAGACAATAATTATTTCAAATCTAGCTTAATGATAGCGATCTGATATCTGTCCCAAGTGCTTGGGCAAAATCAACCTACGAGATATGTTCAGGTTTTAGGATTGATTGCTTATCAGCTGGGAGTTATCATCTATGGATGTCTTAGATTGGAGAAAAAACATTTGCATAAAATTATTCTCTCCTCCGAATTAATAAGTATTAGATCCACTAAAAATATAAAGCCAGACAATATGGAAGACCTTAGGTAGCTTTTAAGTCTGAATGATAGTATGCTATATACTTTCATGATATATAGATTGGAGAGAAATACCCACTTCAGTCAAAGGCTGAGTTAAATAACTAGTCTGCTGAATGAGCCTCTCAGTATTTTATCATTTAATATAAGATATAACGAATAAATATATACTCTCAGCGACCTGCTTGAAGCTCCTCTCATTTTTATCTATAACTTCAAGCACATCAGTTTGAAGACTGTACTTTTCACTGACATATTTCAAGTAGTTTTCTTTATCAATAACTTCGATTGGCTCCTCTTCATCCCCATCAATTGATCTGTTCTCGATTTCATTAGTGATTAGAGAATTTGCATCATCCTCCTGAACGTTCGATAGTTCTCCAACTGAGTCTCCCTTGTCCGAATCTGAGCTGTCATCTTCATCCTTGTCCAAGTTTGCAAGTAGTTTTCTCTTAGCTCCCTCACTCAACTCTGAATTGTCATCGTCATCATCATCCCCATCCTCCTCATTATCATCATCATCGTCTTCATCGCTCTCATTCACATTTGACAATTAAAAATTATTCAAGATATCATCTTCATTCAGTTCACTATCACTGCTAGAAGAGTCTTAAGATTTAGCCTTTTATTTGCCTTGAGTTTCTTACTGAACTTGCTGCTGGGTGTTGCTCTTTCTCTTCTATTTATAACAACATGATTTTTTAATTTACGATGGCTGCTGCTGCTTGAACTGCTCTCATTTTCTGAGCTTTCTAAATTCCCACTTTTGTTCTCTAGTAAATACGATATATGAAAATTTTACTTCTCTTCATCGCCTATGTGACTGTTGAAATTAAGTTACTTGTTGATTTTTTCCTCGAGTCTGCGCTTTCTCTCCTCACTATCCACGCCCTCCTCATCTTCGCTATAAGTTTTGCTTTCGTCACCTCTGTGCTCCGATCTTATTTATTCTGTCTTCTGTGCAGATATTTATTGTATGTTAAATTTAAGAATAAGATGAGTATGATAATTAAATAGTAAGTTTATGTTACTCTCTTGCGACTGAGATATGGTAAAGTCTTCACTGAGTCTCTTTTAAGCTGCCTTCTTCTCCTGTCCAGTGAACAAGAAATTGCCACCCTCATGCAAGCCTGTGACCACTCCATCCTTTAAATTCTACACTGCCTTAATTCCAGTATTGAGAGCGCTTGTTACAAAGCTCTTCATAGCTGTGCTTCCTCTAAGTTTATCTCTGAAAGATTTTCTCTCCTTGGCTTGGGCTTCAGTCAGTTTATTAATCGCTTATTAGCTTTCACTTTGATCTTGTGAGGGCTGTTGATTGGCGTCCTAGTCAGACAGAACTTCTTCAAATACAATCCCACCTTCGCCATCATCTTCATCGTACTTTTCTTCCTCTAATAAATGTTCTTTAACCTTGTAAATCAAATCTGCTGCTGAGTCAAGATTCTGGTCGAAATCTTTTTCCTTGGCTAATACTATCTTTGATCTGTCACACAACTTAAAATAGTTTATTATTACTCTATGCTCTATAACAGATTCATAGGAAATATTAATATAGGTATTCAAAGACATTTATAGCTAATTATTTATTTCCTCTAGTTTGTTTCCTGATTTGCTGAAGATATTGTCCAATAAAATTAAAACAAATATCCTGAGGGCCTTTAGGAGTTTTGATGGCGACTCTTCTGCTCTAAGGAATCTGCAGTTTATTGGTATCTGCTGCTTAAATACTTTGAATATTTCTGCTCAAATTTGAAATATTATGTTAGATCTGTCTCTGCCGACATTGAAATCCGCTTCTTCCTCTGAATCACTTGCTTCACTGCTGGAACTCTTCTTAACTTTGTTTTTCTATTGATTGTGGTTTTCAGAATGGTTTGAACTACTGTCACTTTCATTATTGCTGCTGTCGTCTTCATCATCCTCATCATTTAGGATATCATTTAAGTCCGGGTCTATTAAAACATGATAAATTAGGATTTTTTTTCAAGATGGATATTTAATATCACGTAATGGATATAAGCAATCCTTAGTAGAGTATAATGAATTTACCATTAGAGGAGTTTGAGCTGTCATCATTGTCATCCTTATGATGTTATTACTTGCTGCCTTTGCGGGCTGCTTGCTTAGCGTCTCCCGAAGGAAGGTTATAAGACATTTTATTATAATGTTCAATTACAATATATTTTATTACCTTGAATCATACTCATATCATTCAACCCGATAATCTATTCTATTAAACTGTTTATTTATTAGAGATCAATGATTGGAGAGTTAAATTATATAATGCTTACTCATCAATGAAGAGCAAAATAATACTTTTACTTAAAATAATAAACTAAACAATGGACGATCCAGCTTAAACTCAAATGGATTTTACTTTTAGTTTTTATAATTAAACTGAAGAGTAAATAGGTTCCAATAAAGAAATGCTTAGTATGGAGCTCGAAGGATTGAGAATGACTCTCAACGAAAATGAGTTGTAAGAACTCTCTGAGAAGCAGTTTCTCCCATTCGATTAGGAAGATTCAGAATCTTCCACAACAACAACTATTGTACCATAGACTACTAATGTTTAACTAAAACTCACTATCCTCCCTTAAAAACTTAAATTATTTTATCTTTACATTTCACTAGACACTCCTGTAAATATTGAGGTTCTAGACTTATCAAGAAATCTAAATAAAATTAAAGAATTCACTTTATCTCAATTCCCAAAAATCACACTACTTATAAATATCCCCAATGCTTACCCTTCTCATTCAGCTCCTCAAATTAAAATTGAAGGATTCTATAAGAAGTATGAACAAATTATAAAATAGAATCTGCAAGAAAAGTGGTCATCTGATTCCATGATTCTCTATGAGTGGTTCACTTATTTCAATTATAAAAATGTAAATTTCATTATTGCTAGTCAGACTTCATTCCTGAATTAGTCACAAGGTTTAAGTAGAGAATCCAGATAGATAATATTGACTACCAGTAACTCAAAGAGGAGATATTTGAGTCGATATTTTTTAAGTTTATGTAATAGAATTTATTTGATAAAGTTCACAATGGAGATCTCAGAATAAACTTGCGAGATATGCTACTAGGCTATATAAGGATCAGAAAACTTTATAATCTTCCACAATTGCAACCACTACTTTTGCAAGACTTGCTTAAATCAATATGCCCTGGACATAATAAACAAAGGAGAAATAGCAAAATTAGTCTGTCCTGATTTCTCCGGTTGCAAGACTATTCTAAATGCTTTAATTTGGCTGTATTTAATTCTAACTGAGAATTATCTGAGACAAATGAATGTGGATGAAGAAAGTATCGACAAACTCACAACCTTCTCTATCAACTAAGCCATCAGAGAATTATTGATTATTTATTTAAATTTTAAGCTGTTGAGAGGATGGATGACTTCGGGTGGTGCCCGATCGCAGAGTGTGCAGCTCCTGCTGAGATAAACAAGTAGAAGAACTTTGGACAGTGCACTCGCTGTAGATTTGTGTTTTGTCTCACCTGTAAAGAGAAAATGCACATGTTCAAGTAGTGCTCCGCAGTTAAAATCAGTGATATAGATTTTGACAAGATCAACGACCCAAATCTCAAAGAATTGAATAGAAACCATGTTTACATTATTTAAGGTCTTGCTTTTTAATGAATGTAAATCAAATGCAAGAGTAGATGAACATCTATTACCTCAAGCGATGTGCTAAATAGTGTCCCAGTTGTTAGTATACAATTTAGAAGATTGATGGGTGCAATAAGATGATATGCGGCAATTGCGGGATATTCTTTTGCTGGATGTGCGTCAAATAGATTACTGGCTATGAGCACTTTAGAGAATCCCCTTATTGCGGAAATATTATAGAAGCTGAAATTCCTGATTATGTTGAGATTTAGAGTTCTAAAGACTTCGAGAAGAAAATGTTCAAAGTTGCTCTTGATGATTGCATTCGCTGTCCATAGTGCTTATCTTTAGTGAACAGAATTGGAGTAGTTTAATTTTCTTTACATTCTAAACATAATGAGATGTCAACTTAACTCGTTGTGAAGGCTGTAACATCCACATTTGTTTTTAGTGTGGGAGATCTGTTCCCGAAGGTAAAGAACACTTCGAAATCAGCAACTGCTATTATCAATATCTAAAAAAACCTACTCATTAAACAAAGACCTAGGGAGGTTATGACTAGACTGACTTAGGATTTGTTGATTTTTGATAATTTCTTTCATTTCAAGTATTTTTTCTCCTATAATTTAAGTTTAATTTGTAGAAAAATAATCATTAAATCCAACTATATTTCAAGAAGCTATGAATGCGCTCAAAAATCTTTGAGGTTTATAATTTAATCGCTCAACATCATATCAAATTTATACATTTGCTTGCTCAGTAGTTCAAATTGAGCGTTCTTCTACTAGCTTTTCAGCAAGTTTGCATCTACTTTTTTACTCTTAGAGGCTTATTGAATATTTCATATGCTTAAAAAGAAAAGCACTTAATATTTTATTGACCTCCATCTTTAGCATTATTTTTACTGTTTCTCCTCTTAGAATTTGTAGTTTCTTCTTTGTCAGAGTCGTCAGCCTAGTTTGAGCTAGAGTCCTTTCTCTTCTTCAAAGCTGTTCTTCTGATCCCTCTTTTGTTTATAATCGACTCTGAAAAATAATTTAACCAAGGCCAAATCAGTAAAATATGACTTACAGATTTGATCAAACTCATTAAAGCACAACATGCATTTGAAGTCAGTGCTCTAGACGCACCTCTAGTGGAAGATGTGGCCACAAAAGAACATGCAAACGTTCTAAATGTCCCATCGATACATTATATCTCTCTTGCAATAGTCACACTTCTCTTTCTAGTTACTTGCTCCCTTTGACTAAAACGAAATTTAAACATCAAATAAAATATTTACATGAAGATTCTTGAGAGCTATTGTATCATTCATCAAATCCTTCATTATGAGAGTCTTTGCGTTTGTCAAAATATTTTCATGATAAATCCTAAAAGTCAAAGGCACAAAAAATAAATGATGAAGTTCAGTAATGACTTTATCTTCGAATGTCTTCCTAAATTCCTAATACTTAATTGGATGCCCAACTTCTTCCAGGAACTCCAAAATCCTATCCAGCTTCAAGTTGTTGCTCATCCTGCGCATGATCTCTTGAATTCTTATATTTTGAAAAGTGGAGAACTTCTCAAGATATTTGCTGTTAAAGACACTTCCACTCTTCTGTGTCACATGGCTTTAAATTCTATACACTCCTTTGATAGAGTGCAGCCATAGTTTCTCTTGATCTTAGTCTGGAAGGCGGGAGCCATACTTCTCACAAATATTCAAAATCTGAGAGAGAATAGCATCGTATCTGAGGATGTGCAGATCCTAGGTTTAGTTAGAATTGAAGGCTATCTTCTCATTCAGATAGAGAGCGTGCACAACTTCTGCTATGGCTAAGTCAACTAGTACTTGAATAAATACATCCACTGCCTATAGGTATTCACCCTTTCTCTTCAATAAATATCCTAGAGCCTCATTAATGCTAATTTAATTTATGGATACTAATTAATTTATTTAGATGGAATTAACTCTTAATTATAGTATCTTCTTTGAGTTTGACCTTATACTTCTTATTCTATGCTTCTGCATCTAGTTTGTCCTTGAGCATAGTCTCCTTTATTATTCTTGTGCATTCATCTGCGGGATAATATTTCTTCTTAACATATTCTGCTAGCTTCATTCGATATTTCTTATTGCAAAGGACTTCAACGAACCTCAGAATTAGCTTCTAGAAATCAGCATATTGCTTGCTCTATGAGCGGAAGCCAGTAATCATTAACTGATTGTACTCAGCCTCTATCTCAGATTCCTTCATCTCAAAAAGTATGCTTAAGTATTTGAAGATAAGATCATCATTTGAGCCAAGTCTGTTCACGATGAATTAGTGATCCTTGTCTAGCCAAATCTCTGCAAGTTTGATGGTGGAGGTGCTATCCATCTCTACAAACTTAGAAATATTGCTCATGATTAAATTCTTCAGTTGCTGCTCTATCGCTAATTATCCATAGTCCCTATCCTAATGTTCACTGTTCTAAATTTTGCTAGTCTTCCTCTATTGAAATTGGACAGTCTTCTATATTTGCTGAAGCCAAGCAAAAACTTCATCCCTAATAGCTGGTATCTTGAAATGCATTGTTAGACTCTCGTCGTAATTACCCAGCAGCTGTTAAATCTACACTCTTATTTTATACATGGGAGATTTCTCAGCCTCCTTCAATATAAGTTTCAGATCTACATCGTCAAGTTCTTGTTCGCATCGTGTGATTAAAGTCATTACATCTTTCTCTAATCTTTTAATTAGAATGTTATATATCTGCGTAATCTTATCCACCTTCGTTAGCGTTCCTTGCTTTTATAGTGAAGTCAAAAAGCCTCTATGCACTTCTTCGCTCATTAAGTTAGGAATTTTTAAAAGCTTCTAACTGAATTTCACACTCTCCTTTGCAGCAAATAAGCAGAGCATGGGAGGTATTTACACTTGCTGCTTCTTGCTAATTTGAGCGAGGAAATTTACGAATGAGTTAAGTGCGCATTCTGCCTTCGATGTCATTTTACCTTTGTTAGCTGACTTCTCATTATCGATGAATTTCTAAACTGCCTAATGTAAAGTTTCTATGAGTTGAGGATGAGTCATGCACTCATCCAGTCCATTGATTTAATCCTTGTACATTTCTATAAATCCTTTCTAGGAGACTATATACTCATAGGGCTCTTGATCTATAAACAAAGTCTTCATCAGTCTAAAGAAAGTATCCGGGTCGAACTCTAAGGACCAACTTAGGAACTCTGAGTTGGTGGCAAATCTCACGATGTCATAAATGTAAACACGCCACTTGAATGAGTTAAGAGTACCTTAAGGAAACTTTTTGCCCTCTAAGAAGAGCTTGATCACCCACATTCTAAAACGATATTAATAAATACACATTAGCTTGTATCCTATGTAAGTTGAACTTTGCTCTATTTCAAGTTTTTGATTCTTGCTTATTGAGTTTGTTGCAGATGCACTATTCTGCTAACTACTCTAGTTGTTGCTAGTTGATACTAAATTTGAGGTATTGAGGGAATTAGTAGTGCTGGCTGATGATCTATCGCTGTTCTATGCCTTTGACTCTTCTTCTTGGATAAGTAGCTTAAATCTATTATCCTTCTCTAGAGGATCATAGGTGAGTAATTTGAATATCTCTGACTTGGGCAGACTCTAGTTCTTGCTTTTCTTCTTCATGTTATAGAGCGAGCAAAGCAGCTGCAAGCACACTGTACTCTATGAAAACTATACACTTTATAATTTTGATCATTTTTCAGTTTTCCAGTAGAGAAATGACGTATTGATTTGGGAGGTTTAGAGATTTATTTTCGTATTTTGTAATGACAAGCAGTGGAATTAAGTGGGAGTTTCTTGATTGCTATCAATAATTATTAATCATAAGATCTTTAACAAGCACCAATAAATATGGGAAATCAGTGTGTCGGAGCCAGAGAAAGCATTGCAGTCAAGAAAGAGCAGGCAGGAAAACTATATGGCAGAGTTGCCAAGGCCACAAGGAAGAAGTACAGTTATGCAAGACTCAGATTCAAGGGCTATAAGTTCAATTACAACACAGACGACAGTGAAATATTCATTGATGTTAATTAAGAGTATTTTATCCATTTTAAACCTAGAAGATAACTTCGATGGAGAATAGTTTCCCGCTAATTAGCGTTGCTATCGATGAGTTCGAGCAGAGACTCTAAGATTTTTATCTGAGAGAGAAGACTAATAAGATGACAATCCAGTAGGTAGTCGACACTTTCAAGGATAACTTGTTTTTGGATGATATCGAAGATGAGACAAGTATTACTCGCAAAATGCTCACTCACAAAGTCCTCTAAAACACCAAAAATATCATCTACCTTCCTCTTATAAAAATTTTAAATGGAAAATATTAAGTTAAGTTCCTTACCTGAGGCTACTAGGTATCTTGTATTGCTCAGCAACACCTCTTCTTAAGGCGCAGACCTTCTATAATGTAATAAAGCCCAAGGAGCTAGACTCTAAGGAAAGTGAGGATAAGAAGTAGACTGATGTAGCAAAGGGAGAGGTTCTCATTCCAGAGTACTTTGAAAAAATGCTAGACATTTCATACACCATGATGATTCTACTTTTCAGCACCTCAGAGAATGGAGAGGACAAGCGCAACTGGATTATCGATGAACTCGAAGACATTTTCCCCATGATCTATAATCAGCACACCTTAAATTTTTATCTATGAGTAGTTCCAAGCTTAGAATTATAACGTGTTAATTTTTTTCTTAAGCAGACTCATTCGGAGCTGAAGAGAAATTAACTAAGGAAGTGTTCGTAGCACTATTTGAGAAGGATAACTCGAAGTATTTGGTGCCTGCTAATCTTAGAAGAATGGTTTTCTCGCAAGTAGTGGATATTGTTTTCAGCAAAACCTCCCCAAAGAAAAAGAATGCATTTTTATTTAACACGCCTGATGATGAGTGAATAGCACTAAGATAACATTCTGAAGCATTCTCATTTAAAAACAAGCATTATTTAAGTTACTTATTCTAAGAAGAGAAGTCTTAATCATTACGAGAGTTTCAATTTTACATTCTAAAGAAGAATAAAAACTATTTTACAAAAAAATAATGCCATTCTAATAAGTCTACTTATGTAAATATCAAATGTTTTAGCTCAGTTTTTATTATTCTTTGTAAGCTCTGACAAGTCAATAAAAAATTTGGGCTTTTAAGTATTTGAGGTGCTAACTACTGGCTTATTTTCATTATAACTTGCTTATCGAGAATGATTTGCAGTGACTCTAAACGAGTTGTTAATTTAAGTAGATGTGTAGGGTATCTGAGTTGCTCCTTGAATTTGTGCCTCAGTTGTATTTTGAATTTAAGGCTAGCTGCTAGCTAAATTACTGAAGTTTATTGGCTGGAATATGTTGGGAGCAGAGTTTTAAGAAGCTTGATTTTGCTGATGTAATAGCTACTATAGCTGGGCGATTTGCTACTATGAAAGTTATCCGGGCTATGGCTATTATTACTTACGATTTTTAAATTAAATAACTCTACAATTACAAATCTCATTTTATAATAAGAAGTATTGAAATTGAGAGCTTATAAAAATTATTGCTGTCTCTGGAAATTTTACTATTGCTAAAGAGCAATCTAAACGTTTTGAAGTAACTTATTTTACAAAGCCTGCTGTATCAATTGCTGTTAAAGCTATTGCTGAGCCTGTGACATCTAGCTTTAGTGCCAAATTTAGAATGGTGTAAGAGGTTAAGTAGGATTTTGATCCTAGCCTTGAGCTTTCTAAATAAAGTTCTGTTGCTAGTTCATCTAAGCAAAGAATACTTAGGGAGCTGTAGGCTGATTTCCCTAAGAACTTAATCTTGAGGGGTTAGATTAATTAGATGTAAGCAAATGAGCATGAGCTTGAGATTAAGCACTAGAAAATTACCCTTGGAATGCCTTTGAAAAGTTCATTTACTATCCCGATGTTGAGAGTGGGGCAATTGGTGTGATGGGAGTCTAATTGAGTCCAGTAAATATCTTCGATAGATCAAGACTACTTGAGTCTCCTGAGATGTCAAGATTAGTTGGATTAGATAGTGAATTTCTATTTTGAATGATGTTAGCTTGATTCTTTGATGGTATGAAAGCCGGTTTTTAAACCATGTTATTAGGCAAGTTTATTATGATCTGGCTGCTAGTTTTTTTGTGATGAGTTTTCCTTATCAAATTTAGTTTTTAGGGTTGCTTGCTAACTTCTTTCTCTTTTACCTTTTGACTATTGCCTCTCGATCTTTTTGGGTTTCTTTAGGATTAACCAGAAACAATAAAAGTTAAGATAATTGAAGAAATCTAACTGTCGCTTCCTCCAGTACCACCCTCGCCAGTTGTTCTTCTAATTTGAAGGACGCTCCTTGATTGTCTCTTTTCAGGCACTACCTACTCCATCTGATTTCTATCTCTAGTGTTATTTAGTCAATTAATAAAAAACTCATCTGATTCATTATTCATGAAAGCAAAGGATGATAGCTGACTGATATTCTATTGCTAATCTGCTGAGTCTTGAATACTTTGATGCTTGCTTCTTGACTCTCCAAAGTTGCAAGGACTGTTCAGAATCGAG
>JAJKFJ010024000.1:0-24148 GCA_027382625.1 Tetmemena sp. SeJ-2015 | reverse complement strand
AGAAAGAGCTTGCAAATTAGAAAGGCATACTTTTCGATGGTATCGAGTGCGAGAGATCTTGTTACATGTTCAGAAAATAAAATCCCATGAGAAAGTTCAGCTATATCTTAGTGCATGACAATAGATTTCATAAGTTGGAGTTATATCTGAAATTTGTTTATCCAAATTCAAAGATTCGAAAACTTCATTCTTGTGCTCATCATTTTGAGTTCACTCAAATTGATTTTCGATACCTACTACTTTAACGCTCCAGATACTGACCCTGTAGTGAAAATAACAAAGTAGCTTGATCTTGTCTTTACGGTTTTATTCACTGGAGAGTGTGTTTTGAAGGTCATAGCATTTGGTTTTATATAGGATGAAAACTCTTACTTGCGTGAGTCCTGGTCTTAACTTGACTTCTTTATCGTGACAACTTCTTTGATAGACGCTTCTTTCAGTTCAGTTAATATCCAGATCATTAAAATTCTGAGGCTGCTGCGTATCCTCCGTCCTTTGAGATTCATCTCTCACAACTCTTCTATGAAGACGGTAGTCGTGGCTCTGTTTTCTTCTATGGGAGCTCTTTTAAATGTGGGTATCGTGGTTATTTGCGTCTTCCTCATGTTTGCAATCCTTGGAGTTAATTTGTTCGCAGGAAAACTCTAATACTGTTCAGTTGACTATTAGTAATGGATTTTTTGCATACATGCCGTAAAAATATATGGCAACTTAATTTTGCGATACTATGTTATCTAGAATTCCGATACTTGCTTTAAGAGAAGAGGAGAGTGGAAAACTTACAGTTAGAATTTTGACAATGTTATAAGAGGTATGCTGACTTTGTTCGTGGTGGCAACTCAAGAGGGCTGGCCTGATGTGATGTATCAGTACACAGATATCACCGGAGTAGAATCAGGTCCTTAGGAGGCAGCCACTTTCAATAACGCTTTCTTCTTCGTGGCATTCGTGTTCATCGGCTCTTTCTTCTTTATGAATCTCTTCGTCGGTGTGCTCTTTATGAATTTCGAAGCTGCTTAAAGAGATGAAAAAGAAGCTGGTATCATCAAAAAAAAGTTAATTATATGTAGCTAAATAATTTAAGCTATGTTGCTAGAAGGCCATGAGATAAAGTGGGTGGATATGATGAAGATGATATTGGATGCTAAGCCTGAGATTATCAAGATCCCCAAGAATCCTATCAGTCGCTTTTTCTATATGGTTACCAAACCTGATGGCAAATTCGATTTCATCATTATGTGCTGCATCATTCAAATTTTCACAGTACTCATTTAGCTTAATATAATCTTCATTCTAAACATGTTCTAAATGGCGATGACATTTGAAGGAATGACCCAGGCCTACTAGCAAGGATTAGCCTATTTAAACTACTTCTTCACTGGAGTTTTCACCTTAGAGTTCCTAATGAAGATAATAGGCAATGGTTCTAACTACTTTGTTCCCGGATGGCACAAGTTTAAATAGATGCGAGATGAAGGCACTTAGTTCTTTAAAGTTCGATTTCTTTGTAGTCGTGTCCTCTTATATTGATATAGTAATGTCTTAGCTTTCAGCGAATTCTCTCAAATTCTTAAGAGTGGCTCCTCAGCTTGCTAGAGTGCTTAGAGTGCTTCGTGTCAGTAGATTATTCAGACTTCTTAACAAATAAACTTAAAATAAGCAACTATATACAGATGAGTAGCTAATTTTAAGATTACAAGGGTCTTCAAGCACTTCTTTAGACTATAGCTTTCTCTCTACCATCTCTGATGAACGTTTTTGCTTTGTTGATGCTCGTGTACTTCATATTCTCAGTCTTGGGCGTTTACATGTTCAACTCAATCACCGAGGGAAATATAATTGATGACCAGTACTTCAACTTTGTCAACTTCTCCCAGGCAATGATTATGCTATTCAGAGTTTCAACTGGTGAAGACTGGCCGACTATCATGTACGATACTATGAATACCTCCTCTGACTGCATCCCAGGCAAGAACTGCGGACTCTCTTACTCCCCAGTCTTCTTCATAATCTTCGTGATGGTGCAGTCCTACGTTATGCTGAATCTGTTCGTGCTGATCATCCTACAACAGTTCGAACTCTATTACCTACCCAATGATAATGTGCTACAGCAGTTTGGTGATGATCTGCAGAGATTCAAAATCACCTGGATCAAGTTCTCCAGAGAGTTCACTGGCATCAAAATACAAGCTACTGATCTAAACTTAAGCAAAAATTATGACTCAATTCTATTTTTAAATGCATATAGTATAAGAGTTTAGTACCCTTCTTTAGAGACATGGAAGGAAGACTCAGCTTTGGAACAGCATCAGAGTCTGAAATCCTCAGGAACTTAGTCAAGATGAACTTAGAGAGTGAAAATAAGAATTGCAGAAATAATCAATGCTTATAATTGTGATGAGGAGGGTTTTATATACTTCAATGAGATGCTCTTTAAAACTATGAAGCGAGTTTATGGCATGGAGCGATCTCGAAAGCGCATACTTATTGAAATTGAGCTTAAGACTCTTGAGCGACTCCAGCAGATTAAGTTGAGGATAGCTACTAAGGACCGTAAAGAGCAGAGAATCAAAGCAGTCACTGTCAATCCTTTCCTAGCAGTTATGTACAAGAACATGTCTTTCAAGGCTTGGAGAAAGATCTATTGTAAGTTAACTATGATACCAATTTTATAAGTCTTTGATGATATTTTTCAACTCTTTTATAGAAACAAACTCGCCAAAGCGCTAAGAGGAGCAAGAATTTGGACTTGATAGAGAGAGTTCAGACGAAGACATGGAATCTAACAATGTGATTGTGGACGGAGATGACGAATATTAGTATGTGACCGACTAGGATATGGCTTGCAACTCGGATGAAGATAACTTTGAGGGTGACTCCTCGCAAAAGAACCTATTCCAGGAGAGATCTATCAACGCTTTGATAAACGATGTCAACGCTATAGTCACTCCAGGCGGCCCCAACGATCCGATATCATTATTTAATAAACTGTAGTTTATCTTTCTATTTCCTATTTTCTAAATCGAAATTCAGACTGGAGTCAAACAGAAGTGGCATATCAACTGAGAGAAGGAATAAGTTTGGAGCTTAGAAAAGCATGAGCGAGATGATTGAGAAGAATCCATTTGTGGGAGTACCAGATACTAATAGCCAAACACCAGGTCGATAAATGAACCCTACCTCCTCATCACATAATCAGCTAATGAGTGTAGCTACAGCCAGGAATACTCACAGTCCTGTCGATAATAACAACTTAGATACCTACGCAGGAGGTTAGATTGAAACCCCCAAAGGCAATGAAACTTCTATAAATGGCCAAGGAAACGGGTATGTGAGTGGAGCAGCTACAGAGAGCGGCTTCAAGATCAAACTACAGTAGACTGCCACAACTTCAAGTGGCTTCGATGCAGCTCCTATTACTGGAAGCATATATAATTAGATAGGGGGTGAACTAAATTATTCTAAATTGAAGAGACACTAAGAGGAATTACGGTGATAAGGGAAAGTTAAGAACTGGCGAGCTTGAATTGATAGATGAGAAGGAGGAAACTGGAAAAGCTTATTCACCAGCAGAAAATACCAACTCAGGCAAAAATAAAGGTAGCGCAATTAATGGGTCAGCATCTCATAGCAAGAAGAAGAGCAATCCAGCTCCATTAAACCAGAAAAAGGTTAATTCTCAAACGACAGGCAATCATAAACACTCTCTTAGCAAGCAACATACTAATGAGAGACATATTTTTTTTTAAAAAATAAAATAAATAATTTCAAGAGGCAAAAAATTATTATGTTTTAAATACTTATCTCTTTTTGCTTTATTTATAGGCCTTTGAAATTATAAAGACTGTTGATGAGTTAATCTGATGAAGAAGATAATGAAATGAGAGCTATGGAAAATTAAGTTGCATAAGAATTTGCAAGTAATCAGCAGTACACACTACAATCATTTTATAATTTTTGTTTAACTCAAAACCTTTTATTTAAATATAGTAAGATTATCATTATCTTTAATAATGATTGGGAGCAGCAGATAATGCAACAAGTAACATCCAGAATAGTAGTTTGGAATAGCATCAACTGCAAATGCTCACAGAAGAGATTCTTGCTGCGAACGAAGGTGGAACAATTAACGGTACCTATGAGGAGTTCATTAAAATTATTTTATATCTTTGAAAAATTGGTTTCTCTTCAGAATAATTTTATACTTTCAATTTCGTAATGACAAGTGCGATCCCGCTTCTGTTTGCAAATACTTGCCGCTTTATAATGTTTTAGATCGTGAAGGAAAAAGAAACTATGATCTATAAATCCTTCTGCACTCTTAACATGAGTTCATTAGCCTATGCACTTTCATTTATCGGTATACAGTTCTTCAATTGCTTATTCTAATTTTAATAAACATATCTTATGAAAAGTTTATTCACAGCTCTATTGCTGACGATATCAAACATAGCTATCATCAATGAAATTTAATATGAGTTAACTTTTAAATGATGGTTGGGAAGTAGTTTTGCTTTTCTTGACTCTGTTTCTGTTCGGCATAGCCATGATAAGTTTCTCTCTGACTATAACCACACTCTTCAATGATTCAAAGTTTTCAACCCAGGTAGGATTCTTGGCACTCTTCCTACCTGTTTTCATTTACATATCGATTGAAGTGTTCCTATTCTAGTATTCCTACAACCTGATACCTATACTTTTATAATGATATGTAATTATTTAAGGAATTACTTTCTTGGTTTCCTCACATTCCATGCATGAAGCTATCTTAACTGTACTTGTGAGCTTACTTCGATCCTAATAAGAAGGTCACAGATGCCAATGAATGCCTTTAATTCCTACTATTAATCTTAAATGCAGTCTGCTGGTTCGCACTAAACCAAAATGAGTTTAAGTTTAGAAAAAATTATATTCTATAAGGTTTCTAGTTTATATTTGTTGCTAGATAGAGTAATCAATAAAAACAAGAATCTGTTGTTTCCCAAGGAGTAAAAGCAATAAATAGATAAGAAAGCTGATAAAGGAGGGAGAATTGCTACTTAGTAATCATCTACTAGGAAAAACTCTCACAGTTCGGTAAACCTCACTCATGGAAATGAAGAAGACAAGGAGTTTAATTCCTAATTATTAAATAGCCCGCAACAATACAATGAGGAGTTAGATTGTATAAAGATAGATAGAGTATCTAAGGCATTCCTTTTTCCTTTATTAAATATTATACAATGCATTTGGAGATTGCCAAGTTCTTAAAGATTTTTCACTCAGATTAAAGACTAATTAGATTGTTTGCTTGTTAGGAAACAATGGCTCAGGCAAAACCACTTTGATAAATTTGCTAGTTGGCTTAATCAAACCTGACTCTGGAAGTGTAAGCATCTACGGCCATAATTTAGAAAAAGAGTTGCACACTTGCAGAAGCAGCATTTGTCTTTGCTAATAATTTGACTTTCTATTAAATGACCTCACTCCTCGGGAGCATCTCTATCTTGTCTGCAAAATGAGAGCGGTGGATAATTCTAAACTCGAGAAAGTGTAAATGTGAATAGAGCTATATTTCTTAATAAGTGATTAATGAGACTCTTGAAGTAGTGATGCTGAGCAAGGAACAAAACAAAAAAGCGAAGAACCTTTCTGGAGGCATGAAACGGAAGCTATCTCTGGGTATGGCTCTGATAGGGGACGCAAAGTTTATTATCCTGGATGAACCCACTTCTTGTCTTGACTTCTAATCTCGAATTAGAATTCATTAGCTTAATGAGACTTATTATATTAATTTGAATGCAGGTATGGAGAATCATTAAGGATATAGCGAAAGATAGGACTATTCTGATGACTACTTAGCACATAGAGGAGGCTGACTATATAGCTGATAAGATCTGCATCTTAAAAGAAGGGCGTGTTCTTCATTTTGATACTCCATAAAATCTCAAGAAAATGCACAGCTACGGCTTTAAGCTAGAGATAACACCTGAGCATCCGCAGTTCAATCAGGAGTTTACATTTTACTAATCACAAATAGCTAAATATGTTCTGACCTAGCTCGACAATTCTTACATTCTTGAGCCAAGAACTCTCAATAAGTTTAAAAAGAGAATTGCCTCCTTTAAATTTATAAAAGTTAACTTTCATGATTCCTTACAAACATCAAGTTTAGATTGCTTCAGTTCTTGATGAGCTACTAAACAAGTATCCAAACTTCATTCCTGATATAAGTATGAACTCTCTTGAAGATGCATACTTGCATATCTACAATGAATCAGTGAACGACTACTTAGAGTAACTAAAGCTCGATAACTTGCTTTCAGATTCTAATGAAGGGGACATATCGAGTCTAGAATAAACAGTTCAAACGAAGAACGCTAAATCCTCTCTTGATGACTCGCGAATGAATTAATTCCAGGCTATGGAGAGGAAACAAAGCTCATTATCCTATCCTTACAGGAACACTCTAGCTAAGCTAATGATTAAAAGGCCTGCTTCCCTAGAAAGAGGAACTTTTAAACAAATACTCCTGATGATTCAAGTGAGGTTCAAGTTTTTCGCCAAATCTCCTCGACTGTGGTTTTTCTTTATGCTTCTCTGTATGCCGCGAATGATCATAGATATTATGATTGATGCGATTGGTTTGGGTAAATCTGACTACTACTAATAGATTATGATGACCATAATTAGGGTTCAAACTTTGGTGTTTTGCCTAATATCTGGAATTTTCCTCTATGTTCTTGGCAATGATTTTTTAACTCAGAGAAGACTGCTTATGAGGATGATGGGTCTTAGAACTGTTCCCTACTATATTGGATACTATATCGCCGACTATATAATCTTTAAAAATTATAATCTAAGTGTTTCTATATTTTCTACATTATTCCTAACCTATTGGTGGTAATTCTTTGCTACTCCTTACAGATTAGTCTCTTTACTAATTTTCAAATTGTCAAGATAATCACATTCCAATATTTTACTCTCTTTTATCTTTAAGATAAGTTGCATGATTACTTTCGGTGCTATCCTTATACCCCTAAGTTATTTGATAATTTTTTATACTCCAAATTTTATCTCTTTCTATTTGATAGGCTTCATTTTCAAAGACTATGACAACGCATTTAGAAACTCAGGCCTGATCCTCTTCACCTTCGGTTTCTTAATAGCAGATGCGATTTCTTGCATCTCTCACACGAACTTCTATTCTGATGGAGCAGATATCTTGCCTGCTAGATTCATTGCTATGCTTGACCCTTTCGTCTTTTACTACTGGACGTAAGGGTTCCCCATCAGAGATGACATGCAATAATTTCTATTATAAATTTCTATATGTTTTATGCCAGGCTCGGGAGATAAATTTTACCATTTATTATCCTATCTATATTTATCTTATAGAGACTAAATTACCCTGAGTCTTCAATTAGTATTTTGCATAATTCAGGTTATCCTTGGATTCATAGTGCTTGCAGTTTTGATATCCATTGACATATAAAGACATCGCAAAATTCATCATACAGAAGCAGTTAGACAGATAGAGATAAATCCCTCTAATATATTATCCAAATCAGAAAAAAGGAATACTAGGAACATCCAAAGTGAAATCTTAACCAAAGGATCATTAGAATAAGGTGGAGTTGAGTCTGTACTTTTAGAAAACATCTACTTTGAAATTTTATTGCCTTTAGAAAAGTATATGATAGAGGGTTCTGAGATTTCAAAGCAGTATCAAGATTCAAAGCTGGCAGTTAAGGATATAAGCCTTTAACTAAAGCCCAAATAGATTCTAGGTATCTTGGGTCCTAACGGAGCAGGCAAAAGCTCACTTTTCAGCATCCTCGCACTGATGCAATCACGAACTCTGGGAAATGTTTCCATCCTGGGTAAGACAAAAAATTAATGTAATTTTAATTGAGAGCATTTTTAAAAAGAAACTAGAGGAATTTAAGCCAGCATAAGATGGAGAAAAGTTAGGATTAGTGGCTTAGAATAACATCCTTTGGGATACTTTTACAGTAGATGAGCATTTGAATCTGGCAGGGAGGCTAAAGGGATATCCAAGGTCATATATAGACAAGCAGAAAACGATTATAAAATACGTTCTGGGGCTGGATATATACTCAAAAAGATAGGCGATGTACCTTAGCGGTGGCAACAAGAGAAAATTGAATTCAGTTTTGTTAATCATTATAATATTTTTATTGTGTATAGCTATGGCTTTGATTGGTGACCCTCAGTTATTTTTATTGGATGAGTGTTCAGCTGGAATGTCAAAATATTTTTTTATAATTGATTGAGTGAATGGATCCTATATCTCGCAAGAGATTTTTCTCTTTTTTGAGGCGTTAAGATAACGTAGCTGCAATTCTTATAACTCAAAGGATAGACGAGGCAGAGGATATTTGCGACGATATCGCCATCATTTATTTATAAATAAGTTATTTTTACTTAATCATGGCTAATGGGAAGATCAAAGATATAGGCGCTCCAAACTTACTAAAACTTAAGCATGGATCAGGTTTCTAACTAAAAATAGAACTCTTTTCTCGCCTTGAGGAGTTAGACTTAGAGGAACACATCTAATCTTAGTTGCCTTTTTGCAAACGCCAGTCATCTTGTGAAGAAAATGAAAGCTTAATAAGTTTGAATGAATTTATTATTTATACTTTATTAGCTCAAAGTACATCTGCTATAATTTTTGCTAAGTTTTTTTTTAAGAATAATAGAATGATCTTACTATAATTTTGACGAGATAGAAAACTACCACAGCAGTAACCGCTTCAGTCTAAAGCATAAGATGGCACATCTCTTTCGTGAAATGTGCGAGCTAATCGAGAATGAGAAAATCAAAGACTTCTCAATTACTCGATCCTCGCTCGAGCAAGTCCTCACTAAATTTTCAAAAGGCAATCTAATATAATTTCCCATAGATAGATTATCAAAGTAGAATTATTATTTAATCTGAGAGAAAGCAAATTACTTGGTAAGGCTGCTTCTAATAATAAGAATTAAGAGGGGGTGGTAAAATCGATGGCTTAAAATAGAGATTCCTATGAAATGCAATAGGACGCAACAGAATATACTGAATCCCTTTATCATGGAAATTATTTAGAATGAATGAACCATAAATAATGCTTGAGCTATGTCTTGTTTCAGCTTTTGCGATAATTTAAGATGCCAGATAATTTGATATCAAATAAGAATTAGTTGATGTTTGAATTTAAATTTTCTTAAATTTGAAAGATAGATAGTTTAAAAACCAAAATGTAATTATATAGCAGCTTATAATTGAAAGTATAATACGCCACACGATTATTTATTTCATTTTCTGGAAAGCCTTGTTTTCTCAAAGTAATTGGAATCAAAATGTTTGCCAGCAGGATCAAGAAACAAATTAAAAATTAATGGCTTGGATAATTAAAAATAAAATTGCGACTGGAAACGTGAACTCAAGGATAGTGTCGATTTTATTTCTCTTTTTTATTATGAGATTTTTCCAAAAAAGAACCTTGAACTAAGTGGAGAAAGTCATTTTGTTTATAATGATAGCTCTTTTCTATTAATCTGGATCAAAATTATTACTTGCTTTGTAAATTCTTTGAATTATAGGATAGAGCTATTATATCTATTTTGATTATAATTTTACGCAAAACCTTGATTCCTTCTATGAAAGATATTTGAATTTAATATTAATTAACGATTTTTACTTTCCTTAAATAAAGTTTTAATATTTTATCCCTTTCAACTTCGTAATGACGAGTGCGATCCCGCTTCTGTTTGCAAATACCTGCCGATTCATAATGTTTCAGATCGTGAATGAAAAGGAAACAATGATCTATAAATCCTTCTGCACTCTCAATATGAGTTCCCTAGCATATTCTCTCTCATTCATCGCAGTCCAATTCGTTAACTGCTAATTTAATGTAATGAAATCTAATTTTTATCTCAAACATGTATATTTTAATGCTTATTCACAGCGCTTCTATTGACTCTTTCAAATATCATTATCATAGGCGATGCTATAAAGCATCATTAGTCATTATCACTGTATTAATTTGATATGCACGTGGAGTGGTTCTGTTCTTTCTGGCGAATTTACTTTTTGGAGTAGCGATGATCATGTTCTCTCTGACAGTGACAACGCTATTTAACGATTCTAAATTCTCCACTCAGATTGGCTTCCTGGGTCTTTTCTTGCCTGTTTTCCTCTATATTGCTATTGAAGTTTTTGTCTTCCCCAATTAAAGAGAAGTCTTGCTTGCACACAAATCAATGAATGTAAGCAAATTTAGGATTTAAAAGCACTGTCGTGGCTGCCTCATATCCCATGCATGAAGCTATCACAGACCTATTTAAAATCTTACTTTGATCCATTAAAGGTTCTAGATAGCACTCGGGAATGGCTTCACTTTGTCCTCCTCATCGCAAATATTATCTTCTGGTTCGTACTAAACAAAAGGATGCAAAATCATGCTTAGCAGAGAGAATAAATTTGGATGAGGTTTATTCCTGATCCTTGACAATTTGATAAACTAGAATAAAAATCCATTGCTTCTGCTACAGCAACAAATTACTGATAATGATAAGAAAGCAGATTGCTCAAGTAAGGGGAAATAAAACCGACCCACTAATAAGAGTGACTCAACTCAGAAATCTCTAAACTAGTGCGTTGAAACGGAGGATGATATGACAACGTTAAGATCCAAATTTATCCAAGAAGGCATTGAAGGGGCTAATTAAGAGAGGAGCTTCAGCATTGAAGACTGCATCAAGATTGATAACATATCCTAAGAAGAATAAAGCTATTATAGAATGAAATTTTTAATCCAAGGCTTTTGGAGAAAACAAAGTTGTCAGAAATTTCTCATTAAGAATCCATCAAAGTGAAATTGTATGCTTATTGGGAAATAATGGAGCTGGCAAAACTACTCTAATTAACATGCTGGTTGGATTAATTAAGCCAGATTCTGGACGAGTGAGTATCTACGGCCACAGTTTAGATAAGGAATTGTGTATTTGTCGAAACAACATCAGACTGTGTCAGCAATTCGACTTTCTATTGTACGACCTCACTCCTCGAGAACATCTGTACTTTGTCAGCTAAATGAGAGGTATCGAAGATTCGCAATTAGAGACAGTCATAAATGAAACCCTAGAGACTGTCATGCTCTCTAATGATCAGAATAAACTGGTGCGCCATCTCTCTGGTGGGATGAAGCGAAAGCTCTCTCTGGGTATGGCTCTGATAGGAGACGCAAAGTTTATCATTCTAGATGAGCCGACTTCTTGCTTAGATTTCCAATCAAGGATGCACGTTTGGAAAATTATCAGAGATATCGGCCAAGGCAGATCTATTCTAATGACCACTCAACATATTGAGGAAGCTGATCATTTAGCAGATAAAATTTGCATTATCAAAGAGGGAAAGATCATTCACTTTGATACGCCTTAGAACCTTAAAAAGTAACACTGCTATGGATTCAAGCTAGATATAACTCCTGAGAATCCTTAGTTTAACTAAGAGTTCAAATACTACATACCTTAAATGTCAGAATATGTCACAGAGGCTCTAAACAAGTCTTATTTGCTAGAGCCATAGACTTCATATTTTGTTAGACGTATGTTGAATTATTAAGTAGACTTTGAATAAGCTTACTTTCATGATACCTTATAACTAGCAAATCAGGATAGCCTAAGTCTTAGACCATATACTTTAGTAGTATCCTAATTTCGTCCCAGACATAAGTATGAACTCACTTGAAGATGCTTACCTGCATGTTTATAATGAATCTGTCAACGACTATCTTGAACAATTAAAGTTAGATAATTAGGCTCTAAGAAAAAATTGATTCAATTCTATTAAAATTTAAAATGTATACTCCCGATGGAGAGAGCAACTTAGGCGATCAAAATATAACCAAGTTTAGTTTGGAAGATTCAACTCAATTAAAGTCACTTCGAGGCGGAAGTAAACAAGGCTTCTTGGGTAGACTTTCTCGGGGTACTATGTTTAAAGCTAAAATTGAGAGACCTCTCAGCATGAATACGAGTGCACTTCATCAGATTATCCTCATGATCTAGCTAAGATTCAAGATATTCTCTAAATCTCCAAGAATGTGGCTTTTCTTTTTATCACTCTGTCTCCCTCAATTAATCATAGCGCTTAATTGAATATTTTCCTCGCTTGTTCCTCGACATAATGATTGATCTCTTCTCTGAAAATGAAGATAACCCCGACCCATAAATAATGATGATAGTCATCCGCACTCAGACGCTGGTCTTTTGTTTGATCTCTGGGATTTTCCTGTATGTGCTTGGAAATGACTTTCTATCACAGAGGAGGATCCTGATGCGAAATATGGGGCTAAGGACAGTTCCTTACTATATCGGTTATTACATCTGCGACTATATATTCTACATTATCCCTAACATGATCATCGTTATTGCCTGTAACTGCATGGGACTTGTGCTATTCACTGACTTCTAAATTGTCAAGATTAGATTAAAAATGAAGTAGATTTTAATTTTAGATTAAGAAGATAAGTTGCATGGTGAGCTTTGGGAGTGTGCTGATTCCTATCAGCTACTTAATTGGCTTCATTTTTAAGGAGTATGATAACGCTTTTAGAAACTCTGGGCTGATTCTCTACACTTTTGGATTTCTAGTTGCAGATGCAATTTCTTCCATCTCCAAATCTGAGTTTTACTAGATTGATCAAGAACTCAGCAAATACAGATTCATTGCCATGATTGACCCCTTTGTGTTCTATTATTGGGCTTAAGGATTCCCAGTCAAGAACCAAATTTTTTTAATTATCTCTTAATGAATCAAGATTTCATTTATAAAATGCCCAATACTGGTGATGTAAGAATGATGAGTCTGCATTAAGCATCTATAAGATATTTTTTATATCTGCAACTTTCATTCTGTCTAATCCAGATTGTGATTGGCTTAATTCTTCTGTCCATAATTATCTTGATAGATATCCACCGCCATCGCAAACTCCACAAGCTAGAGAAAATTCCAGAAGGAGGGTTAAAAACAAGCCAATTTAACAACTGTAGCGTCTATGAAAGAAACAATATTCAGAATAGTGATGCCACCAAAGCCTCAGAGATAGATGAAGGAGTGAGCTCATTAGGCAAAAACTCAAATCAATAAGTACTTATTTTTAACGTTGTAGAGGTCCAAGATTAATTCATTTCATATTGTTTACGAAGTATGAATATTATGAATGAGATCTGTACAAGGAGTATACGGAGAATAAGTTTGCAGTGTAGAACATAAATTTTACTCTGAAGAGTGGATCAGTGATAGGAATTCTGGGTCCGAATGGAGCAGGCAAGACTTCTCTCTTCAACATGATTGCTTTGGTTCAACAGCGAAGTAAAGGAACTATTAACATTCTTGGAAAGAATTTACATTTCAAAGACTTTCAAATGAGCTTAAAATTTTTATAAAGAACTTGGAGTCATTCAAGCCAGCTATTGAAGGTGAGAAGATAGGGATGGTGGCTTAGCATAACATCCTTTGGGACACTTTCACAGTAGATGAGCATTTGAATTTGGCCGGGTAGCTCAAGGGATATCCTCGCTACTATATTGAACAACAGAAAGTGGTTCTGAAGCATGTACTTAGCCTAAACGAATACTCGAAAAGACAGGCACGATTCCTGAGTGGTGGCAACAAGAGAAAGCTCTGATAAACATTTTTTAAAAATGAAATGTAATCTCTGCACAGCCATGGCTATGATAGGAGATCCTTAAGTTCTGTTTCTAGATGAGTGCTCAGCAGGCATGGATCCCATTTCTAGAAAGAAGTTACTAAACTATTTGAGGAGACAGGAAGTGGCAGTGGTGCTCATCACTCAAAGAATCGATGAGGCAGAGGATATTTGCGACAACATTGCAATCATTTAACACTTTCTATATCTTTCTCTCAGTATGAATCATGTCGAATGGGAAATTCAAGGATATTGGACCGCCCTCCTATCTCAAGAACCGCCATGGAAACGGCTATCAGATAAAGATTGAGCTCTACTCTCGTAACGACGAGTATGAAATCAATGAGCACATTTAAGATTAACTCCCATTCTGTTAGCGCACAGCCTGCACAGAGGAAGAGAGTCTCAAGCAGATCTGCTACAATTTTATCTCATCATATTTCCAAGTTATTGACATAATTTCGATGACATAGACGACTATCATAACAGCAACCAGTATGGGCTGAAACATAAGATGGCTCACCTATTTAGAGAGATATCAGACTTGATGTAAAGTGGCAAGATCAAGGATTTCTCTATCTCCAGGTCAACCATGGAGGAGGTGCTCACTAAGTTCTCTAGAGTTCATCAAACTTGCTTCAAATGTGTACATGTATTTACTACTATGGATATTAGTTTTTGCTAGATTTAGTCATAGGGAACCAACGGGCAGATATCTTAGAAGAGCAAGGGCCTGCTTCTAGGTTTAAAAACTGAGAGCAGAAATGTGGGAGAAGATGAACCTCAAGAGGAATATGACCTGAACCAGTATAATACAGAGGCTAATGAATCCATGTATCATGGAAACTATTTGGACTGAAAAGATAGAGAGATGAGGGTCCTCAGTCCCCTAAAATCAATATAAGTACTAATCGAATGTTATCAAAATCTTTAAATATATTAGACCAACACCACCACCACATGCTATATATGTTTAGTTGTTTACACTTTTTCATTTATCAAACATGAATTTACAGAAAATTTAGATGAAGTTGGACATCGAAATGGCTTGATTGATTGCTAAGTTGAAAGTGTAAAAGGCGAGTCTCAGCGGTTTATCATTGATGGTTTCTTCATCGAGCACGATAGGCATTAGAATATTGCACAAAAACGCTAGCGCGCACATCACCACTGGCAACAAGTATTCAAGTTTGGTGTCGAGAGAGTTGCGCCTCTTGATGATGTAGTTCTTCCATAAGAGGACCTTAAATTGTCGGCGGAAGGACATTATTAAATTATCTATCTTAATTATATTTCTGGATATTTCACTACTATAAATTATCTGAAATAGTTAGAGAACTCTCGGTGTTTTTGTCTCACTCCTGCTTGATTTTAAATTGTAAGCTTTAAATTCAAACTAGTTAAGAGTGAGTGTAAGATATCTAAGCCACTGAGCTCATACATGATCATCTTCTCATATTCATTTCTACTTTTCCATCAATAAAAAGATTTAATTCCTACTCGATACTTATAATGGAGAATTGATCTCAGTATCTTGGGCGTGTGTTTAAATTAGGATAGAAATTAAATGGAGTATTTTGCAGATTCAAAGATTGACGAAGAAGACAACTTTTAATAGACAAACACATATTTATTTTAACTTTGAAGAGAATTAAAACCCAGTGAAGATTAAGGAAAAGGCTTCTTCTGCATAAGGCTAAAGCAAACAAGTTTAGGATTCCTCTCTCCCTGATAAAGTAATTCATAACAATGGAAAAGCTAATGAAGAAAAAGAATAGTTGTTATTTAATTATAAAGAAAGTAAGAGAACTCATATTGAGGAGAGAGCTTAGTAAGAAACAAATGAAAAGAATATAGTTATGACTGACGAAACCGACCATAATAACTAGAGAGAACAAAATGGAGTAGAAGAAGAGCTTAAGCAAAGCGACTAAGAAGTGAAGGAAGCTAGTTTCCCTTAGGAGATGTTGCCAAAGTTGATAGTCAGGAACTTTTCTAGAAATGTATAGCAAGAGCACCTGTAAGAGATGTTTGAGACCTTCTTAAATTATTAACTAACAAAAGTTAATTCAGAAGAGGAGAAGTGGTTAAGAAATTAATTGGCTTAGTCAAAATTTCCAGATTCATTTTCTGGAACTGGATGACTTTCTGCTCCCCCTACTTTTAGAGGAAGAAGATGATCTTGATGAGTAGTATATAATAACTTAATATGAAAAAAGTGGATGTGTATTTTGGTGTGAGTACGACTTTCCTATGTGATTATATGAGAAAACATGAGTATGATATATTCCTCTAGAGCTTGAGGGACTCCTTCTACTGTATCTCTTCTTGCGATTGGTGGAGTAAGAAGAAGATGAAGAGCCAGAGGAGGAAGAGGATGAAGAGTAGGATCTTCTTCTGTCTCTGCTTCTTCTCCTATCTCCCCTTCTGCCTCTATAGCCACCTCCTCTGTTACCTCTTCTATTGCTCAAGCCTCGCCTCGAGTAGCTCCTGTTTCTGTTATTCCTTCTATCCCTGCTAGGTGATCTTCGAGACCTGCCTCCTCTGCCTTTGTCCCTACTTCTGGATCTATCTCTGCGTTTGCTCTCACTCTTTCTCCCTCTCACTTCGCGAGAATCACTTCTGCTGCTGTTACCATTCCTTTCTTTCCTATTGATTGTCTCCATTTCTCTTTGCTTTTCCCTTAAGTCCCTCTCCTTCTATCTCTCTTATTCCCTCGCAATTCGACGCTGCTCCATATCTGCCTCTTCCTTCAGCCATTCCTCTGTGAACTTCTTCTCTAAAGCTTCTGTTTCACCCAACCAGGTGGCTTTGAAATCTTCCTCTAACTTCTCTCTATTGATTCGTGGGTGGTAGAATTTAAGCTTGAGCTGAGTACCGTCTAACTAAGCGCCATCAAAGCGAATGAAGAAGGCTTCTAAATCCTAAAAATTATCGAATTCAACTACAGCAGAGTCCAAATACTGTATTGGCTCATCATTCTTTGTGTACTAGTTCTGCTTTGATTTTGACGATGAGTTGTGCTCGAAAGGAGATTGCTATACCTTTGTGATCTGGACTGACTTGATTTTGCAGAAGGTCTTAACAATGCATATCAAATTCATGGAAGCAGGAGTGGTTCAACTATTGATCGAAATAAAGAAATATACTTCTTTAGTTAACAAGTTTTTTGAGTTTATTGAAATGAGTGCTTAAGGTAAAGGACCTCAGCAAATCATTTCTTGGCACCACTTGTTGGGGCCTTCTTTGTGGAAGAATCTCCTGCAGTGGGCTTCTTGATTGAGCCTTGTTTGGTTCTAGGGGTTGCGTTGGCATCTGAGAATCCTTCTTTTGAGGCAGAACCCACAACACTAGATCTCTTTGAGGAGTCTTGGGTGGACAGACCTGAGACATTCTTGCTGCTATCTGAGGCAGCAGGAGTGGCTTGCACCTTCGCTGCTCCTCCAAACAGAGCGCCCATCAGCTTGTTACCTCCAGCTGGGGTTGACTCTGATGCTTTGTTCGTTTTGGGGGTAGCCTCTGCCGAAGTCTTGCTGCCTGGTGTTTCAGGATTTGCAAACCTTTAAAGTTAACGCATGACTTTAATAGGGTGACCTGGCTGGGAGACTGAATCTGGAGTACTTCTTGTAGTTCTGGATGACAGTCTGGTCCTTGGTGTATTTGGTGAGGAGCATGACAATGATCTGATGGAAGCCCTTCTTCTGCTCGTTCATCATCTTCCTGATCTTCTCCAGCTCGTTATCCTGGTTCCTCACGAGGTACTCCTCCAGCTTCTCAAATCCACCGCCCACACGCACCATACAAGACTCTCCCTTGATGATCAGCATCTTCTTCTCCGTACCTATCAAATACTGACCTGGGGCCAGACGCACAAAGACAAGTAAGTAAGTGATGAAGAATAAGTGAATAGCACGATGGGGACTTCGATGTTCCTCTTGAAGACGACTTCCTCGACTACCTTGTCTACTGCGTCTCCCTTAACTGCGATGAAAGCTCTCTCCTTGAATTTTTCAGCCATGGCCTTCTTGAGTCCTGCGAAGAAAGCTGTGTGATCCACTACCACCTCCTCCTTCTTTTCCTCTTCCTCAATCTTTTGAGCTGTGTAATGCAATTTCATTTTAAATCCTCATCGGAAGATGAATCATTCTGTCCTGGCAACTTTACCTTTACTCCCTCAGTAGTATTTGCAGTGTCTCCTTCATGTAAGACTGTGTCCACATCTCCTGTGTCCATATCCCCTGTGTCCATATCACCAGTATCAGCATCCATGTCACCGATGTCGCCCGTGTCTCCCATGTCGAAGTCATCATCGTCTTCTTCCTTCTTCTCCTCTTCTTCCTCTGCTGAGATTGGAATTTGAAAAAACGATTTATCAAATCAAATTGAATTGAAACTTCCTCCTCTAGCTCAGGCTCTGGGATAGACTGCTTTCCAAAGAAGAGTCCGTCATTTTCCACTATGAAGTCAAACTCGTCCTTGATGGACTTGGTCTCCATGCCTGCCTCAGCCAGATACTTTGGCGGCATGTGTCTCACTCCTCTGTTGATTCTGCTTATCTTCACTTTGTTTATTATCTCAGCTACTTCCTCAGAGAGCTAGTGAGATCCATTAAACCAATTATCACTCACTCAACGCCTTAAGACTAAAGGTCTTAAGATTAAGTGAAATAAGTTTAAAAGCTGGGTCATCACCAGAAACTAAGTCGACTATCACTCCAGCCAAGATCTCGATGTCCTCACTAACAAATTCAATGATATCCCTGTCAACAGCTTTCAGCTCTGATCTTACTGCACCATCCTAATTAAAGCCGAGTATCTCATTTCTAGCTGAGTAAATTTCCAAGTCCTAAGGACTAGCACCATCGCCTGAAATTCCATACTTCTCCACACTAAGTGCTGGTCTCACGACTTCATCATCTAGAATATACTCTATGATATCTCTCTCAATCGCTATCATCTTCTCTAGAATCTTCTCCTCTTGCAAGTCGGCTATAATCTTGCACTGACCTGAAAAATTAGGATCGAACAAGAGGCTTGAGTCTTGATTTGGTCCCTCCTTGTCCAAGGAGTTTTAATCTAAAGCTTTGCCAAGCTCGAAGAGCGAGTGAACTTTCTCTATAATGATAGGGGAGAGTACAACTTCACTTTCACTAACGTACTCAATGATATCTCTCTCAATCTACTTTACGATCTAAACAACTGATTCCTCTTAGGTGTGAGCCACAATTTACCCTCTTCCTGAGAATTCAGGGTCATAGAGCATACTAGAGTCTTCATTTGGGCCCTCATGATCAGATGAGTTAACATCTTTCTTCATTTCAAACTTAGAGGAGACGAATTCAATTTCAAGTCCCTTCAAAGCTACTTGGTCTTCGGAGACATATTCAATTGTGTCTCTTTCTATTTTGCTTTCCTTAATGCTTGTTTACCCATGGTCGGTGGTAAAAATGATCTGGAAAGACTGCTAGAAGTCAGATTCTCCATTTTTGGCTTGCTTCAAGATATTTTCAAAGGTCTCTATAAGGATTGCCTATAATTGGATTTGGTCCTCACTCACATACTCTATGACATCTCTATCGATTATGGTAAGGCCCTTCTTAGTAGATTCTTCCTGTACGGTGAATGGAAGTTGGCAAGATGCTGAGAAGTCTGAAATATCTAGGCTAGAGGAGTTTAGAGAGGTTGACTTAGAGGAGTCTGCAGTTTAAAGTGATCTAGTTTCAATTTCTAGTGGCTTTAGAAACACCTCGTTATCAAAATGAGATTCAATTCTATCTCTATCAATTACAGGAGCAACAAATTTAGATTCTCCCTCTTGATGAACTGGCTCTATGAAACAAGTGAAAGAGAATTCTTCTCTCTCCTGATGCGACTAAGCATACATAATTAAGAGAATAAAGTTTAAATCTAGCATCTTGATAGCCCTTTTTCTCAATATTGATAGCGTGTAGAATGATTTCGATATCAGAAACGAGCTCAATATTATCTCTATCTACTTTGGAGAGCTCATATTTGATTTGTTGGCTTTGGAAATCTGCAGGTATTAGGTAATATTCCTAGCCAGCGTCTTCAAACCACAATATCTAGTTGGCTGGGAGCCAAACACCAACGCTGTCAATGAATTCCTCCCAAACTATCTCTTCTTTCTTTGGAGTCTCCTCCTTTCTACCATCACTCAGATCTAACTCTGTTTTTAAACTAAGAAACTAAGATATCTAACTCAAAGTCCTCTCTGATGGGTTGAGGCACAACACTTTGCATTTACATCATTGACTCCAAGTTTAGAAGCTTGGCCTTGCGATTGAAACCATTGATGGTTCTAAGTTTAATTACCGTGATAGGTGCTCTCGCAATCTGAGTTTCAAGGTCTGGAAGCTTATAGTAAGTTAAAAGTCAACATATAGATTGATCTCTTAATAGTCCTTTGCTATCTCTCTAAGGAAGAACTTTTGGAGGTTCCTTTAAATCCTAGTCCTCTCGTTGTATTGTTCCTCAGACTCCATTTGTAGTCTCTTGAGTACTTGTCTCGACTCTGTAGATGTTTCGAAAGTCAATAAACTCAAGTAAGTTGAACTTATAATCGCGCAAAGATATAAAAGAAGTTTAGATCCACGTTGTTAGTAGACAAAGAACACAATAGTTGATTTACGTTGTGGTTTTAGTTTATCTCAAGGTAGAGTTGCTCAGCGAGGTTTCCCATCATCATGTTACTGACTCGAGTCTTGGCTTTGCTCTCGTCCCGTACCATATCCAAGAAGCTCTACGTCATCACTAGTCCAGACTTCATATCACGAGTGCTGATCGTGGGTAGAAGAGCTTTTGCGATGGATTATCAAATGATGAGTATAAAAAGTGTGCAAACTGTTTTATGAAGAGACTCTAAATGGTGTTTAGGTTTATCATTTCTTCGGTGTTAGAGGCAGGCACAGCATTGAAGGATATCACTCCGTTCCAAGAAGCATTAATGAACAGCAGCGCTATATCTAGGTCGATGATTTGAGAGGCCAGTTCGCGGTAGTCTCTGTTCACGTTCATTTTCCCATACATTGACTAGATGAACTCATTACAAAAAATGAAGATCATATCCCATTCTCATCAAGCGCAGATAATTTATAAGTACATATGAACTTGATCTCCATGCCAGGATGTTTCTTCTGAATTCTCTCAAGTTTGCTTATGACTATCTTTTCATCGTTGCCTATCATGCACACGTTGAATCGGTGCTCAGCTAAGAATTCACTGAACTTGAGGCCAAGTTTATCGGAGCCTCCTGTCACTACTACCCATGATCTATTCCTCCAGCTCTTGACTTGTGCTTTACCACTGGGCTGCTTTCTTGAGCCCTCAGACTTCTCTTGCGCTTTATTTTATTTCTGGGCTTCCTCTCCTTTATTTTCCTCATCTTAATTATTGCTCGGCCCCTCTCTTTCAAATGAGATACAAGCTCAATGATGATACAATGAATGTGTATGTGTGAATGTGTATGTGTGAATGTGAGTTTTTTCAGGAGTGCCATAGACTGTGTAGTAGTCTTATTCCTACAGGTCAGGGGAGTTAGGGGGCGGCTGTCTCCGGCGCATGCAGAGGAAAAGCGCCATCAAAATACTTACTAAGATTGCCAACTGCACAAACTATCTCTTGCTCTGTGAAGCTACGTTTCCCATTATTTTTTTTGTCGATTATGATGTGATAATTATTACTAAGATTTTAAGTGGGGGTTGATTCTGATGAATGGTCTGTGGATTTATTATAAAGTGTAACTCTTTAGAAGTCCAAGAAAGTGGAGATATCTCTTTTTGTTATATCTTGCGATAGAGGGGTAAGGGATAATTTGTTTCTAAAGATAAGACGATTTAATTAGTCTTTAATGATAATAGAATATAAAACCCTACTCAAAATAAGAGAAACTAAAGTTATTTAAGGAAATAAGAAAGGAAAAGAAAGAGGGAGAGAGGCTAACACCAACTACTAGTTCAAGGAGCCTTATATAGCATATCTTATTTTACTTTACACTTAAAAATAAAATGGGAAGGGAGAAACACATTTAATGGAATTTAATATCGAACAATTGAATATAGAAATTAAAATGTCTCAAAGCTAGAGCTCAAAGTGAAAGTTTTAATTCTCAAGCAGAAGACAATCAAAAAAATTACACAAGGTGGCAAGGGGGCAAACCAACCTTCCCTCAAAGGCTATATCAGGAGAGCTGACTTGAAATTTCAGACTTTTGAGATAGGTAGAGCTAGTTGATCCTCTGAGTGTCAGCCTTCAGCTTGTTCTTCTTCTCTTGGAAGAGCTGAGTCTCTCTCACAGCCATCTGCAAACATTCATCCGCAGCGTTCAAGCTGGACTCTGAATAAAAAGGTTAGGTAATGCAATAGAAAAAGGCTTCTTGGAGCATGAAAAATATGGGTACTTACCAAGAAGGCCTAGAGCTTTTGCTCTATCCACTTCAAGAGTCTTTTAGAAAGTCTCTGTTCTCTGCCTGAGCATAGCGAGGACATCTTGAGCATCCTTCTCTGAGAAAATCTCAGTGATGCCGACGTCTGCTTGAGCTGAGAGTTGCTAAATCCCATCTCTCTGCAACTAGATCTTCTGCAAAGCAGCTTACTTGGCTTGCTCTGGTGATGGAGTTCTCTTTCTCGGAGGAGCTCTTTGCTTAGCACCTGATCCCACATTTTGCTTCATCTAAGGCTGTTGCTTCTGGGCATTTTGGTTTAAGCTGTGGAGGTAAGTAGGAGGGAGACCTTTCTCAAGGGGAAATCTCTGATGCTCGACCTCCTCATAGGTGGCAAAGTCTTGATGGCACTCATCCTACATACTTTAATAATCTGATACTATGAATTTAGAAATAATAAGTTATTCAATAACTTTCAAAGATCTCTGGTTTTTTGGCTCTCGGTTGAGATTTTGATCTCTTTCCATGATTAGAATCCTTCAAAAGAGGCTACTTCATGTTCTTTGCTGCCTCTCCCACTTAGGAAATAAGATTGTTGGCTTGAACCTGCGACTAGCCTTTGTTGAAAAGCTAGTTTTAGAAAAGATGGTCAGTGCTCATAGCTTCCCTCTAGGTCGGTCTAGGTCTACTCATCATCTAAGGGGCACTATCTTGAGTGCGTTCTTGTTTCTACTGTCGGGCCCACTAGTTTTAATAGTTTTAAGGAGTCTGATAGGAGAAAGAGGAAGCAGTAGTAGCTCCATCCTATTTCTTCTTAGCATCTTTCAAAGAGTAATCGATCCTTTGAGGATTATCTCCTTGAAATCTTGACATAGCTTGGCGAGATTATTGAAGATCGCCATCGTGAGAGCTCTCAAAACCTCTACCTTCAGAAGCCCTGCCGTAGGTATGATAGTTCTTGAAAGCAGGTGGTTGCTTTTCAAAGGAGGAGACGTCGATAGTGGGCTGTGCTCTTGAAGCTCTCTGGCCTTAGTTGGGAGTAGTGAACTGGCCTTGATAGCCAAACTGAGACACTTAATCTTGCAGAAAATTTCCAGGCTCATTTGAAGGGATGTGAGGCTTCCTTGCTGTTGAGGGATAGACTTGGGGCTTAGGAGGGACTGGTCTCTAGTTCAAAGGATTTTCCTGGTGAGAGGTTGAACGAGCAAAGGTAGAGGTTGAGTTGCTATTCATGAAAGGCTGGCCAGAGAAGTTCCTCTTTTGCATTTCCTCAAGTTTTTGAAGATAGTTGTAGTATCGATTACTTTCACTCATTGATTAAATTATTAATTTCTAACTTAATCTTCAATCTAGGTTTGAGGGTGTGAAAACTTTATGAGAGATATAGACTTGATTATATCTTTTATTGCTTTAAATCGTTATCATTTGGCTCTAAGCAGTATATCTCTTTACTCCTTTTTAAGCTTGAAGTTCTCTAGAATATTTTTAATGTCCTGCTGCAAAAGCGACTGCTCGTCATCATAGAGCACGGTTAAGTTTCTTCCTCTTCTGTAAGTGCTTTGAGTGGTGGTGTTTTACCTGCTGTGATTCCTACTGCTCAATCCAAATGTTGTCATCTGCTTGGAGATGTCCATTCCTATATTTACATTCTAGAGCCTTGAATTGCGCTCGCTGAGTCTGTCTCTTCTTGTTTCTCCTCTTTAGTCCATGGATTAACTTTAAATACTTTGAGATTCTATAAGGGACTTAATCCTATTTCCTAATAAGATTAACTTTGATCTATACTCTGATCCTGAACTCGTATAGAGCTATTTGGAGAGAAGGGGTTTCTTTTTCTGGCTCCCTGTTTTGAAGTGAGGTTGGTCTTGTTTGCTGCATTTGGAAGATGGAGGCTTTGATTGAAGTAGGTATTGATGTCTTACTTGTAAGTGTTGATGTTCCTCTGAATTTGGGAGGGAGTTTGGAGCTGCCTCCTCTGAGAGAAGAATCGATGAGTTTAAAGAGTGCTCTCTGCCTACTAACCTGATCTACTCTTCCCTTATTGCTGG
>JAJKFJ010023999.1:0-24160 GCA_027382625.1 Tetmemena sp. SeJ-2015 | reverse complement strand
TAGGGGGTGTTCTTGTAGCGCTTGAAGTCCATGTGCTTTGAAGAACCGAAGTCGCCAATTTTCACCTCGCCATTCTTGAGGAAGATGTTCTCAGGTTTGAGGTCTCTGTGGCAGATGCCTTTCTCGTGCATTTGCATCAGACCTGTCAAGAAGCCCTTCATCAGGTGTCTAATCAAAGACATGGGCATCTTCTCCTTCCTAGCTTTGTACTCTGAGATGAGATTATCAAGGTTGCTGTCACAGAATTCCAAAACTATGTTCTGGATTATCTGGTCTCCCTCATCTACTGTGTAGAAGAAATTGCGCAACTGAGTTACATTCGCCACTTCCTGAAGGTCACAGAGCACTGTGTACTCGCGGGAGACTACGTTTCCCATCTTCTGAGAGCGCTTGATTGCAACCCACTCTCCAGTAGTTGTATCCCTTGCCTTGAACACATAGCCTAAAGGCGAACAGCTCATTAAGGAAACCCTAACTTACCAAAAGCGCCCTTGCCGATGCTCTGATACTGATCATACTTGGGAGCTGGACCTCTGGCTTACCCCATACCACCAAATTTCATTGGGGGATAAGAAAACTAGTTTGTTGGTCGCTCTAAAATGAACGGTAAAATTTCATTAGACTTACTGAATCCAGAGAAGGACTCTTCAGTTTGGTATCCAGTTGAGAGAAAAGGACTTTGCTGAAATGGGGTACTTGAGCGCATAGTAGATCACAAATTTAAATTTAAATAAATATCTATAATAAGCTGCTGTTCTATTCCAGGATTATATTTATCTCAGTTTTATTTCTCCTACTTCACTATATTAATTTGCAGTATAGAATAATTTTATTGCGTAATTTATTAAGTCTTTGATTATATATTTTCAGTAGTAAAGGGTGTAAAAATGATAAAATTGGGGGAAAATGGTTCTTGATTTCTATATCTTGTTTGGATATTTTCATTAAACTACTTAAGTATTTTGAATTGGCTTATTTTGATATTTGAGAGTGAGATTGTTTTTTATTTAGACTATATCTTCGAATTTAAGTTGGGGCTTAAAGTGCTTTTTTAACTTGACCTTTGGAGTAATATCATCTATTCCATAGTGCTCTAGCTCTTACTCAATTAGCACTAATTCATCATCTGGCCTTGAAGTTATTCTCTTTATTTCAGAAGATTAGTTTATTAAAAAAGATTGGTAAATATATTTAAAATGAAATGAGAGTTTTAAAAACCAATCTTGCAGGAATCTAATTCATTCGATGAACTATCAGCAATTAATGCATTTTCTGTTTGATGATCTTAGAATTATTTGTCTTGACTGAGATCCTTAATGTAACTTTTGTTCTCACTTTTAAGAGAAAGCTGGCTGACTGTAAAATTTAAATCAGGCGTAGGGTTCTTATCTAAATCATCTAAATTTTGAGAATGCCCTTACTAATCCTCTATTTTTATGAAATAGGTTTCTGCGTTGCTACTATTTTTAGCTATTTCTAGATTGATGTAACGTAGTAGATCAGACTATTTAATTAAATAAACTCATAAATTTAAATATTGCTGGGATGATTGATAGATATGATTTGGGCTCATTTGAATCTTGTTAATATATTTTAAGCGTCCATTTCTCAAGCAGCAGATTATTTTCCAAAAGCAATATTATCTAGTGCTTGTCTTGAGCGAGTTCGTTTGTTTCTATTGGAGAACAATTTATCCAGATAAATGGTCTTTGTGAGTAAATAGATTTTAATTGGTTGTTAAGGTATTTTAAGACTCACTTTAATTAAAATAATAAGTTAGTGTTGACCAATTAAATAAACTACTTTGTGTTGGCTTTATCTTTTGGCAACTCCCATCTTCATAATTATGTTCAAAGGTATCAAACTTACTGCATTCTGAAGAATATCTCTATTTACTTCCTTTTTAGTAAGAGGACTTAGGAATTCCATTACTTTATCTGGAGCAAAAATCTTCTTCTTTAGGCTTGCATGTTTAAAATATGCAAAGCCTCTTGCTCTTGTTCTCCCCACTCTATTTTCATAGTCACTCTTGGCTCTACTCCCTATCTCTACATAATTACAAACATATAATATGCATGTTGTTTTACTTGGACGACACAAATATATCATTACTTCCAAGCAGGAGTAACCTAAGTTTGTTTCATTATCCTCTTAGTCTTCACTTACTCTGCTCCCACAGTATCTTCTAATCATTAACATCTATTGACATTAGAGAATACAAAAATCAGCATCATATTCAAAAGCCAGATTATACTAGGGATCCCTATCATTCAATCCATCATTAAATATTTCCACTCCTTTTTTTTAAAAATACAAATTAGCAGTACAATTATAAGTGCACCAGTATAGAGTTCTGAGAATTATCTATTCATGTAACCTGCACAATAAATATTCTCTTTAATTGAATTCATTCACACTGGGCAAGATCTGAAGCACAGCTAGTATCTATGCAGCAAGTAGAGCTGCAATCAAGGCCTCAGCTACTGCAACTTGCTGCGTTACCTGCACCAGACTTTTTCTTTTTGCCCCTCCCCTCTGTAAGCAAGCAATTTGCAATTATCCATATCGTGAATTAAAGAAATTTCGCTTAAAGTCTGCAATTCCTAATTTGATGTAAGAAACTTGATACTGCTTTTTATGGATTGCTCAGTTATTTCATGGTGAGATTTTAAAACTTTTATTTTTATGATGGATTCGTAACATAAATATAGCTGATTCTTTATCAAATCGAATAAATTAAATATTCACTTGGTCGATATCCAGTAACTGTCGTTGTGCTGAATGAAAGTAATCTTGATAAGTTAAATTAAATAAAACTTAGTTTTGCTAAAAAGTATATTGTCTATCTATTATATTCGCACACTCATCTTAAAAGCTAAAAGTATAAATTTGTTTTTTATCGATAGATTAGTTATTGCAATTATAAAGATAAGAGAAAATCTGTTAAAATTTGATAAATTTATTCTTAAATTTTGGATAAATTGACACTTATAATAAACCTCTTCTATAAAATAGTATCAGTATTAAATTTCATTTTCACAATTTTCTAATTAACAAGATAGCAACTCTTTCATATTGGTTTTAGGATATCCTAAAAGGGTTAGAAATAGTGAAAGAATATAATAATCTGATAAATTACAGCTTTAAAGATTTTAGAAATGCTTAACATATGGCTTTGGTATATTGCAGATACTTAAGAAATTTAAAAAGTGCAGTGTTACTTTTGCGTCTAGCTATTAGATGTTATATATTTCTACACCACTTTATTATATCTAATGAAAGGAGTAGTCATCTCTTCATAATCATTTTTTGGTGACGTGGGTATCGTTTTAAAATACCTCCTCTTCATCTTCGTTGCCACTCATTTTCTCAGCTTGCATTTCCATTTTCAGTATGACTTGCGAACTGTTCTTGCTATTCTTGGCTGTGTTACTATCCACCAATTTTATCATATTTTATGAAATTTCACAATATTTGATAATTTAGCAGGAATAAATCCTGTCGACATAATTACGCCATCTTTATCCTTAGTAGGGTTGGAACCAGGCCTGCTCTTGTCAAAGTCAATATCCTCTTCACTCCTATTCAACAAGTGCTTCTCATCTTCTACTCCTTTCTCATCCTCTTCGTTATTTTAATCAACACTGAACTATCAATTCATTAAGCAAAGTTTACTCTCACAATAATATTAAAACATAATTAAAGTCTTTGATTAATGATATTTGAGTCAGCGCAGCAGAAAACTATGCAAATGCATCTCACGCACTTGTTATGGTATTTTTTGTGTTCCCTTCTGACCCCACCACCAATTATAATTTGATCCCTCGAACTATTCTTAGAACGAGTATCGTCCCTTGAACTTGACCCACTTCGCTTCTTTGACTCACCAGCTTCTGTTTATTAGGCATGAAGAACTTAAAACAAAGTTATGAAAAGTCTGTTAAGTTTTAATTTAACTTTTGAGTTCTTTTGCGAGTGCTTATCTACTTCTTCGTCGCTGTCGCTTTCACTCTCTTCTCCATGTCGTTTTTTGTTTTCTTTGGAACATAAACAGCAGAGGAACTTTTGCCCCATCTCACAAATTGTGTAGCCTCCCACCTTCATGTCGCTATCATCGTCATCGCGCTGGCAGAATCTGTACATCAAGCAGCAGTTTAGGAACGATACAATCAATTATAGTTATAGATATTGCAATTGATATGACAGCTGGGATTCCGATAACAAGTGCGATTATTGTGAGAATCCCTTAGTATAACTCATTAAAGTCCCTGTTAATGTAACCTGCACAGTCTGCCAAGTCAGTCGCACAATCTAATTAATTTACTCCGTCAAAGATAAAATTTTTTATTCTGTATCGAGGCAGCAGGTTGCACTGCAGTCCATAGTGCAGGTAGCACCAGTACCAGTTCTCTTCTTCTTTCCTCTTGCGTCAACCAGCATCACCATAACTGCCAGAAGCAGGAATATTTTGAGAAATTTGGCAGTCCAAAAATTAGAAAGACCAACTTATTACATTTGAAGCATTTTATTATCTAAATTATTATTACCTAAACATAAAAATTAAATATATAATTTAAGGTTTTTACACTATTCTTAAATTATTTTAAGGATATTATTGCAGAGGAAGAAATATTATTTCGAATTAATGAGAAATTTAATGATCTCTTAGAATATTAAGAAAGCAAGACCCTTAAAGATAATTAGAAACAAATTTTAGCTTAAATTGAATTGCTAACATTATGATAATAAATAACTTTAAAATTTAGAATTTCACTCAGTCATATTTAAACATTGGTTCTCCAATCTTGCAATAGTATTTTAACTTGTAAATTTTGAAAAGTTTGATAACTTTTGTCCTTTTTAGATCATCAAACATTTGAGAGTTCTTTCTCCACATACTCATGCTCATCCTCTATAGGGGATGGATTCCTAGATGATAAGATGGAATTAAATAAGCAAGCAATGTAAAGAAAGTATTTAATTTTTGCCTTCTTCACAGTCCAAATTATCTTACTAGCCTCTTACTAATTTAGTGTCGCCACTGCTGTTGCTATTTGATCGCTACTAGTGCTTATTGAATTTATCATTGGCATCTGCTCCTCCTTCAGTTGAGTTTATTTGCCGTTTTGGGGAGAAGTCAATTCCTTCCTCATTTTTTTTGAGTTTGATAAAGTACTTTTCCTCCTTTTGGCGCATCTTCTCTTTATTATTTTAGAAACATAGTCAAAAATATATTTTCAACAGTTATAAATAGAGAGGATAAGATAGGTACTGGTGGGTGTATCAACATCATCTGAAGCCATTTAGCTTTAAATATGTATGATGCATAGTTAATATATATTGCTCTGATCAAGGCCTTCTATATTTGAGTCCAAACAGCAAAAAACAATGCACAGACACTTAGTGCAATTGTTCCTCTGCTTTCCTTTCCCTTAATTCTTGGTTTGCACATTTCTGCTTTTGTTCTTGCCATTTGCAATCAAACCCTGATCATAAATATAAACTGCATTTAAATTAGCTCATCTTTTGGATCTTCAGTAGTATAAAGCTATCTCTGTGAATTCAAATAATTGCCTCTCTGTGTCTCGTGGCCCTGCGTTGCAATGCTCTCTTCTGGTTCTATTCTCGAGGATTTCTTGCCATGTTTGTGCGTCTAATCATGTTCAGCACCCTCCTCCTCATCTTCTCCCTCTTCCTTTAACTTCTTTAAAGGAGATAATCTATTCATTTTAATATAAAGTTGCTTCTGCTTTTATTTTTGACAGCAGGAGAACATTCTAACAATCATCTCAAAGCAGGTTTAGCCCCCATACTCCACACCATCCTCCTCATCCACTTGCTTACAGAATCTGTGCATGAATCAAATAAGTCAAATGAAACTAACTCTACATAATTTAAGGTGTGTAATGGTAAAATTATAATAAGCAACTTGATATTTTATTGATTGAATAGTTTTATAGTGGCGATTAATTTTATCTCATATTTATTATATTGTACTGTTGCCACGCAGAGTGAAAACTACCGTTAGCGGAAGTTCAAACAACATCAAAATATTATAAATATTTCATTTATTAAACATGGTTTCAAAGATAAGGTTAGGTTATTGTAACAATGGAAGTATTTTTGGGTCAATTAATATCTTACTCAGGCTTCTAAGTCTATCTATTATCGTCTTGTAAAAATAAATATACTGTCATTCATTATGAACTGCTATAATTTGTATTAAAATGCCTTCACTAGAGGATTTAGTATTTCTTTTCTTATATTTATCTGTATCCTTTTCATCTTGGTCATCTTCGCTTCCGAAACCGCAGTCCACAGGCTTCCCTTTGTCCAATAAATTATCCGAGAAGCCTATCTTGAAGTCAGAACTGCTGTCTTTGTCCTTCAATTTTAATACCTCCAGCCCCAAATCCTCTTCATGAGAACAAGTCTCTTTATATTTAGGCTAGTCCTCATTGATAATCTATATTAAATTAATCATTGATGTTAGAATCAAGGCAACAAAAGACTATGCAGAGACATTTCATGCACCCTCTGTATTCCTTGGCCTCAAATAAATGAAAGATATCAAAAATTAGTGGAGTCTCACTTTGTGGTTGCTTATCTTTCTCTAACTGACTCGCACTCTACAAACCATTTAAAAGGGGATAATTAAAGTGAGCATTTTTAGAGCTACTTGACTTGCTTTCGCTTGCTCTCCTTCCCTTGGAAGAAGCAACATAGCTCTGGGACATCTAGTTTGTAGCTCTATGCTCTTCCTCGTCTACATCTATACTTATGTTCAGTCGCTTAGAGGGATATTCATCGTCCTCCAGGTTTCTTCCTCTAAAGAGAGAGCAGGTAAAGCAGCACTTGAACGCAAAGTAAGCCATATGGCACAGCGAATACCCACCATATTTTTATCCATCGTTTTCATCTGTCTTCATGCAGAACTTGTGCATCATCAGAAAGTTCACAAAACATACCATCACTGGTATTCCGACCATCATAAAACATATATCATACCAACTACCAGACCAAAGCCAGTATAAATTTCATGAAAGTCTCTGTTCACATAGCCTGCGCACTCTGCTATATCACCAGCACAAATTGTATCCAGGCAACAAGTTGCACTGCAGTCTAATCCTTTACTTGAACAACTAGCTGAGTTGGCACTACTATTTTTCTTCTTTTTGCCTCTTCCAAGCACGTCTTCTATCAGCAGAGCTGCAAAGAGTAAAGCAAGTCCCCACCTCAGAATAAGTCTTTATGTATAAATTGATTTGATCTGCATCTAATGATTTTGATAAGCTTTCTCAGAAATATTAATTAATTATTTCAGAATTAGTTTTTACTCTCATGGATTAAATTAAGTGAAAATTTTAGAGCTCAAATAATCAATATTCACATATTAGTTTTATATTTGAAATGACTATATTGTTTTTACTTAGTTCTTATAGCTGAGCATAGTTTGCTACTTTATTTACAAAAGGGTTTATGCTTCAATCCAAAATAGATCATTGAGTGTCGTCATTAGATATCTTTAATTCTGTTATCTTTCATTGTTTCTGTTCATTTTATAAATACAAATAAGTGGGAAATTAATTTTCGGTCTGGACTTTGCTGAGTTCTAGTCTTTTCATTCTTATAGCTTTTAAGTGAAGTGCAACAGCTCCATTGGCTTCTTGATCATTTTCTTCTTACTACTGGTTTTCATCTTCAAAGTTTGAGTCTTGACAGCAGAAAATTATGCACAAGCACTTCCCTATTTTAAGTTTAAAATATAAAATTGAACTTCATGAATCGGCCTTGTTGATGTCTTTTAAACTTTGCATGAGTAAAGCCCTATCTTTATTCATGGTGGTTCAGATTATCGTCAGTTTTATGATCAGCCAATGTCTACACCGAATTGTAACTCTGCTTAGTTTCTTTATCGTTGCTGTCTATATGCTTTAGTCGGTGCTGCTAGTCGTATTAAGTGGAGTGCGACTACTGTTACAGTTATTGATAGTTATTAAGGTGATCCTAGCGACCATTCTAGTGCGCATTGGGGTTTTAATTGCCAACGAGCATGTCCTCCTCTTCCTCCTCACTTTCCTCATCACCAGTTCTTTTCTTAGGGTGGTTATTACTTGATATGCGAAAGCAAGTTACTAAATTTAGAAACACCTCGCATATTGTCACTCCTTCTTTATTATCCTCTTCGTTTTCAGGGTCTTCATTCAATATAAATGCATATAATATATAGCCAATAGAAAGATTAAACACGCATAGATTGGAGCAAAATTTGTGGAAAAGGCAGAAGTTTATTAGGTAAATGGCCATTGGAATGCCCAGTAGCAAAGCAAGTAATGAGCCGAAGCCTACGTATAAGTCTCTCATCTGCCGGTTAATATACCCTGCGCAGTCAGCGATGTCTAAAGCGCAACTTGTGTCTAGACAGCAGGTGGCACTACAATCCAAACCCAACTTACTGCAGCTTGCAGCGTTCCCTGCACCTGACTTCTTCTTTTTCCCACGTCCTTCGCATTCCAACACTAAAATTTAGAAAATCTGTCTTAAACATTAATTTTAATTGCGAGCAGATAAAGAACCCAAATTTTGAGCCTTAAATAATTATTGCTCTTGTAGGGAATCATTATAATTGTTAATAAATTTCTGCATTCTACAAAGAGCTGATTCACAAATTATTTCAAATACCTCTTTAACATTATAATCACTGATTCTTCTTTTCAAACTGTTTTTAAGGAGCATGAAGCAGTAGTTTATGAAGCCTATGATTGCAGGGATCCCAATCTATTTACTTATTTTATGATATTTAAGAAATCACTAGAGCAAGGATAATGAGAATTCCTGAGTAGAGTTCACTAAATTTCCGATTAATATAGCCAGCACAGTCAGCCATATCTGCTGCGCACGTTGTGTCAATACAGCAAGTAGCACTGCAGTCTAATCCATTTAAAAATGATTCTATTTTATAATCCAAATTTACTGCAACTAGCAGCATTTCCAGCCCCTGATTTCTTCTTTTTGCCACGGGCGCTTGTTTATTCCAGGAGATAGCAGACCATTATTAGGGTGGAGATTAGTCATGAGAAATTGCATATGATTAAAATAAAAATATTTAGACTCCTATTTAGTCATGGTTTTATGAATGTTTTATTAGCTTTTGAGGTGACAGGAGGTCGGCTTGAGTTATTGAAATTTACTTGCTTCAGAGACAATGAAGAGGAGGATATCAAGTTAATTTTCATTATTATTCCATAATTTAGGTTAAAAGTTGAAACAATCTATTTTTAACAAATAGGATGTGTCTATTAACTCTTACAATTTCTTGAATAAAATTTCCTTTTAGAATTTAAAGATGCTGATATAATTGAGCTATACAATAGCAATTTTCAAAGAGGAAACTCACATTTTAATGATAAAAATTGATAAATCAAGCTATATATTACAATATTGAATTATTAGAATTGAGTATTGTCTGCATTTGGAGCTACAAAATTAAGAGTAATTCATTAAAAATGCTAATTCTTTATTCATTTCCTATAATAGATTGATGCAACTAAATGCAAATTCAGTAAAAGTAAATGCAAACTTTGGTTGAAAATTGTACAACAATTTATTTTATAAATTGTTAATTAAACTTATTCTCTTAAACTTCCAAGATGAATTCTCTCCCTGCTTCTTCAAAAAATATTAGCAAATCATTATTTCAATAAAAATTAAGGAAAGATGAAATAGGAGTAAATTATAAATACAGCTCAAAACAGGAATAAATTAGAGAAGGAGCATGATTTAGAGGTGAGAGATCCCAAAATTTGGCCAATTTACTCTGACTTTTGCTCGCTTTCTGAGCTGCCTTCAATAACTTTCTTAATCTTTTGAAGACTTCCACTATCAATCTTGTCGACCTTGAGATTTCTAAAGCACTGTCCCTATTTCAAAAGCTTCTATTTCAATTCATCGAAAGTTAAAATGTTTCTAATACTTATTATCAATATATCGGTGATAGCTCCTTCATTTTCAAAAGTCTCGACTGCCATCAGATATTGATAGGAAAGCTCATCGATGCTCTGCTGTAAGTCCTTCAATTCGCTAGAGCTCATAACCTTTGACACACTCAAGTTAGAACTCTCAATATTATTGTAAAGAGCACTCATGATTGAGTCAACCTCGCCTGAGGCTACTCCTACGAATTCTTTGAAAAACTCAAAAGCAACTCTGTCGCTGCTTTTCTTAGTCAGAGGTGCTTAGATAAAGACCTCAGTCATTAGCATGCCCACTTACTTTCCAAAGTTAAAGTAGTCTGCACTCTGTTCATATTCTATCGCTTTCTTAACTTTGGCGTAAATGTTCAGGCCATTAAGCAGCAAGTTCTCTCCCATGTTGAAAGCTAAACTAAGTGGATTAGCGAACACAGCTGCCATCTGAGTGATCTTAGCGATATCTTATGCTGCATGGAAAGGACATTCTAAGATTGTCTCCTCAATAGATTTTGCAGCATCAGCAAAACCCTCAAGACCTAGCTTCACACCCATGAAAGTCTGCTTCGCCAGATTGAAAGTAGAAAACTCAATAGAGTCAGTTAGCTTAGACTGAAGTTTGAAGCAAGATTTTAAGCCGCTGAGCTCTTAGTCTACCATGCCAGATAGAAATCCCTCACCAAACTAGATTGCACTCTCAGCATTTACAGATTAGAGTTGAGTGTGCTGTTCTTCAAATGGTGATAGTGCTATTGCCTCTGACGTCAGAAGCATAGTAACTACTGAGATGATAAGACACTTTGTTGCTATTTAATGCTTGAGCATTTTGATATTAATTATAGTAACTCCAACTAATTTGTCTCTAAATTTTAGCTGGCTAATCTTTATATTTGATTCTTCTTCAATGAACAACGATCTGAGTGATTTGATAAGCTAAATGAGCATGCTGAACATTGACCAGCGCAACCTCCCAAAAATAATCAATCAGATCGAGGAAATAAGTCCTAACATCGGCCTTCAACGCTGCGATGTGGAGACTATCACTTAGCACCTAGAACAGCTTGCTATGGCCAACAAAAACAATCAGCAACAACAAGAAGGCAGCAGCAGTACTGATGACCAATCTAATCAGTTAATATAATAGCTTAAAGATATGTGTTGTTAAATTATCTAATCAGAAAGATGCAGATTCTGGAATGGAGGTTGAAGGAAGTGAGGGAAGATAGAGCGGAGTTTTCGGGTAGATGGAGGCTTACTCAGATGACGACCTGGTGTTTGATGAACTCGGAAATATCTATCTTATCAAGGATGTCATTCTAATGCATAAAGGACATTTTTATAAATACACTTTTTATAATGCTTCTTAGCAACTACAAAAAGTAGCAAGAGATAACGGAGAGCTAAGCACCGACAGATCAATCAATGGCAGATGAATGATTTCTGCATTGCTAAAAAGGATTACTAATTTCCTGTAACAATCCTAGATACTTATATTCCCTCTAAGCTTATTCCTTACCCTTCGGGTTATTAATTCCATAAAAATTAAGCTTTGTTCTGATTAGGCTCATTGAGCAAGAAACTTTCAGGTTTTATCAGTAAATCAGTTATCTTGCTTTTTTTCTGATCAGTCATCATCTCTTATATTGCCAAATTAAAGTATTCTCAAGTAGAAAATAATAAAAAATGGATGTAAAGTGTGTGTTCTATTCAGAATTCAATATCAAAACTGGCCCTGAGCTTCTCTACTAATACCCTTAAGAGTAAGCATCACTTGCTATTAATTTACTTTCTAAGTTAATTGAGTGAGCAGCAATTCAAGACTTTATCTTTTTACCTTATCCCTAATAAGGAACTATGTGGAAAGATTTCTGCTCTTAAATATGAGTTTACGTATTTTACATTATAAATATGAGGAGAATAGCTTGTACATGGGTTTGCCTGTGGAAATCTTGAATGAGAAGAAATACGAGCGACGCTCTTACGAATTCAACTTTGGCATAATTGTAAACCCGACTGACTACGACCATCCCACTAAGAGAAACATCTATGAGCAACTTTTGCGCAAAATGGCCACCTATCTAACTATTTTAGAAGTGGATCATGAGTTCTTGTGGCTTGAAGAGCGCAAATGATCTCTTGAGGATTTTGTGAAACAAATCTATATCAAGCTAACTACAGTTGAGTGCTTCTCATTTATGTTTTAAGCTTGGAGGAGATAAACTTTTGCCTGCCATTTGACTACTAAAATGTAATGGTTTTCTAGTTCCAGTCTAAAAATGAGAAGCTCAATGATCTGAGACTAATTGATGTCCCCATATTCACTAGCTAAGAAGTATTTTCAAGGTATGAGGAGTAGGTAGAATTGGCGAGTGACATTTTACAGAGAAAGCTTAAGACCCACATCGATGGAAAGAAAAATTTGAGGTAGATTTCTGAGGACTCCTAGATTGACTATGAGATAGTAATGAGCTCCATAAGAACTCTCATCCATTACAAGATCGTGGTAATCATTGACACTTTCTCCTATTCTAATGTGTATGCTGCAACCAGAGAAATCATCAAGCTTTCTTAATAAGGAAGTGATTTATGGCAAAACTGTTCTCGATATGTGGAGGTGAGAATCAATAACGACTCTTTAAACAATCAGGCGTAATAGAATATGAATTCAGACCAGTAGATGTATACTTATTTAAATTCTTAAAGATGTCCTCAATGAATTTGAGCAGCAGTAGGAACATCAGAGATGAGGGTTTCTCAAGCTAGTTGATTGATGAAGATGAGGACTTTGATTTATACTTTGACAACGAGCAGAGAAAGTTATTCACACTAATTGTTTATTTTTTTCCTTTTCAATAAAGAAAGACTTTGAAATCTTAGAAAACGAAAATGAAATCCTTGGGAGATGCTATTCAAGCCCAAGCTTAGAACACAAGAGAGTTTATAAAGTATAGTGTGTCCAGGCCTAAAGTGATTTCCATATTCTCTGCCTTGACATCTGGAATCAAACTAAATTATAATTTAAAATGTGTTGAATGAAGGTGAAGGATGTGCTTTTGAAATACGAGGATGAGGCGTTTGATCACAGTAAAATAAAGTACTTTATAGAGTTCGGACTGCTCAATAAGCTCATAGTAAGGAGGCATAAATACGCAATTCATAGCGACCCATTGCAAATCAAGCAGCAAAGTTAAGGGTATCTACCCAACGCCCCTCAACTGCAGCTCACACAAATGAAGTCAGTAAATGATTTTTTCGGTTTGCCTAGCTCCCCTACATTTCAAGATGCTCAACTCACCCGCACATTTGCCTCAGAATAAAACATGGTCAGTCAAATGCAATTTTAAAATTGATTTATAACTTAAAATGTCTCATGTGAGGAACAATTAAATGATTGCAAGGATTGAGCAGTATATGGGCTAAAGGAAGAACTGCTGCATGGAGGAACTATGTGTAGTTTTTAAAATTCCTCTCAAAGAACTTTGCCAAAAACTGAAGCAGAAGGGTTACTACTTTTATTATAAATGATTTCTCTATTACTCTCAAGTAACTGGATTACAGGATAGAAATATAAATGAGATTTAATTAAACTCCTCCCATCATAACTTAGGAGGAAGTGAAGGGACGACTCATCCCTTGTAGCCAAGTTTCTTCTTTCTATTGTCGAACTTCTGCTTCTGGTTCTTCTTGTACTTACCCAGCTGCGTCTTTAGTTTCTTGAGCTTGGTCTTGGTGTTTTGCAGTTTATCGTTGACTGTCTTGAGCTTCTTGAGCTTGATCATGGAGAAGGGCTTGTGCTTGAGCTTCTTCTTGTTGGTCTCTCCTCCCTTCTTCTTGTCGTGGTTCTTCTGGTACTTCTACCTGTGCTCCTCCTTGTTTGTCTCTCGCTCATTCAACTGCTTCTCCAGTCTCTCCTTCTTAGATCTGCGGAAGGTGTCTAAGTTATGGGAGTACACGAAACCGTGAGGGTTCCCATCCTCATCTGAGTCATCCTCCAGGTCAGAGCTATTATACATGCAATTCAATATGAAATAATTTAATTAAGTATAGAGGGGTGCCAGTTAAAGTATCTCAAATTTATTTACTTACTAAATAATTTGGTACTGCAAAAGTTTCTCATTACTATTTCCTCTACCTAAATTTTCTCCAAAATTGTAAACCCAAATTTAGAAATCGAAGATAAAGCAAGTGAAAATGCACTGAACTAATTTAAATTTTGCTACAGAAGAAATTAAAGATTAAATTCTTTATTTAAAAGAAAAATTTACTTTATCAATAACATATTTTGATTAAATTATAAACTATAATGTCTTCCTCCTACTCCTCAGTCATATCCTCTTCATCGGAATCTTCTTGCAAGTCATCTTAATCCATATGATTATCACGCTTTCTTTTACCTAGTAGTGTAGACTCGCGTCTTTTATTTCCTTTCTTGTCTACTACTTCCTCATCCTCGCTCTCTTCCTCTTCTCCCTCATCAGAGTCATCATCTTCTCCATCATATTCTATACTAGATCCATCTTCTTCCTCTCCCTCTTCATCTTCCTGTGAATCTAATTCCTCTTCACCCTCTTCGTCGTCTTCCTCTTCCATGCTGAATTCTCCTTCCTCATCATCATCTTATTCGCTTCCACTTTGGATCTCTTCATCTTCGCTGCCCTCCTCTGATGATGAAGCAAATCCCTTTCTGTCTATCTTCTTAACAGCCTATCTCAGCTTCAGAACCTTAATCTTTCTCAGATCATTATCATCCAGAATCTTAGTAGCACCCAAGTTAATCTCAGGATCTATTCCTTCTGACTTTTAGAGTAGCTCAATTCCGTCTATTCCAAAGTTGATCTTCTACTTTCCATACACAAAGTTCTCCTTTGCGTTGTCTTCATCTATCTTAGTAAAGCGACCTCTGTACTTTCTGGGAAGCAAGTTAGGGCACACATCCCTGAAGTAGTTAATCAGAGATTTAGTAGCAGCTACTACAGAAGCATTTTTGAATGTTCTGAACAAGCAAAGGTACTCAATCTAGGCTTCGTCCAAGGCAAGAGGCATTCTCATTAGGATTTCTCTGATCGCGTTCAGACCGATGGTGATGTGCTGATTATTGCAATACTCAGTCACATAATTAGTCATGATTTTTTCAATCAGAGGCTTTATTTCATCGGGTGGTACGAGATCGTGGCAAGCTTCGATGATCATTGCAAAGATCTCTCCGATTTTCTCTTTGTCGTGAGACTGTAGATATCTAAGGACATGAGCGTAGAAAGGCAGAAGGAGAAGATGGTGGCGGCCAATCATTCTGGAGATGAGTCTCATTTGCAGTAGTTTGACTTCATAACGCTCTGTAGATTTTCTAAGCTAATTGAATAGCTTCTCAGCGAAAGTCTGAGGGTCATTAATTAGATCGATGGGGAGGAAGTCTGTGAATGTTTGAACCTTGTTCTTTCTCTTTTCCTTTCTTTTGTGCTGCTTAACTGCTCTGTCTAGTTTGCTCTGGCGTGCTTTGGTCATCTTTTTAGTACCCTTGTACTTTCCGAGTATAAGTTTCTTGTCCTCCTCGTCACTGCTGTCTTCTGATTCAGAGTCATATATGTAGTCCATGACCAAGAAGAATTTGCAGGCAGCTGCTACTACCTTAGGGTTTGGGTGGAGACATCCCTGAGCAATTACGTTAACTGTTTTATCATCATTCCAAATCTTGCGCTTGTAGAGCTCAATCATCACTGTTAGAGCTCTTTTTGTGGCAGTCTCATTGGGATCTTAGAGCATCTCAAACACGAAAGTCTGCAATTTCTTGTTTACTGAATGATTTCTGTGCGACTTATTCAATTGCTTCAAATCATTATAGCAAAATTAATGCTGAGATAATTTGAGATCAATGATAACTCATGAGAGAATAATGATCTGCGCGCTGAGATAGTTTCTAAGCTCCTTGTCCTTGCACTTGAAAAGTTTGAAGAAGACGGGCAAGATAACTGTGGGTGAAACTACGTCCTTGCCTCTTAAAATCTTTAAACATGTAACCATTGTCATTCTGTTGTCTGGATGCAGGATAGTGTATCTATATTTAGTATAACAACTTCAATATTATTTAGTGTAATACTGCTAAAGGGTGTTCAACAACTCATTTGATAAAAAGTCAACAATCTGGTTTCTATATATTTAGTAAAAATACAATGAATTTGGAGGGTAATATAAAGTTAAATCAATCCTCGCTCGATCTTATTATTGTTCAATTAGTAAATTATAATTTAATGTTAAAAACATAAAATAACGAGACCCACCCAGCATGAACATAGAAGATAAATCGCCAATAAAACTTTAAAAATGTAAGCAAACTAATAATCAAATTAAAATATTTGGGATTCTAATTATCTATTGAAATGGCATCTGTTCATCTATTTCTCTTATTCTTGTATTTATAATTATTTCTTCTTTTAATAGCAAAGTTAATTTCCAAGAAACTAAGTACTTTCATTCCATTTCATTTCACTTCTTTGAATTCAATTATTTTGATATTAATAAGGCTTTGGTTTTTTAATTCATATACACAAACTAAAATTACTAAAAAATTTCTAATTAACGATGAAGATGAGAAAAAGCTTCATTAATATTTTATCTAAAAGTATCATCATTTTCAATTATTCTTTGTTATATCCTAAAAGAGATATTTAAATCATTCATATATTTCATAAAGTTACCGCGCGGAAATTCCGCGCGCGCGGAATTTCCGCGCGGTGTCATTATATGCTTTCAATTATTTAATCAGTAATTGGAGATAATATTGTTGACGATCAAATATTATTTATCAAATTAGATCATTATATTTATCTAATCCTTAAATTGATCGCGCGGAAATTCCGCGCGCGCGGAATTTCCGCGCGGAGATGAAAAGTCTTAAAGTAAGGAAACCCCAAAACCTAACTTTTAATATTTCATTATCATCATTTATGTTTATATTAAATCTAAAACATTTCTTCTTAGTCATTAGACATTTCAAATACATATTACTTTAACTATGAATTTCAAAAAAAAGTTTTCTTTATATCATCAAAGCATAAAATTATCTTTTTCTTCTGGCATCTTTCCTTTCTTAAAATTTATCAAAATTTATTTTTTGTGAAAACATCATAACTCTAATAGCTTAGTTCTATCTAAAAATGCTTAATGAGTTTTTCATCTCCATAATTCTTTAATAACTATTCTAATAAACTAAGCATTTGAAATTAACTTTTATTTTAGAGTTGGATGAAGGGGGACTAAAGTTAGCAACTTCAGATAAGCAGTTCATTTAAGAAGTGAGAAGTGTTGATGAAATGGTTATACTTCTCCGCTTCAGAACATTAACTCCATCTGACAAGAGCTTAATCTACTTTAGCTACACATCAATTAGCAAGCTAACAGGCATCAATCCATCTATAGTAAGAAAACTCTGTCTACAAGCATAAACCCAATAGAACAAAATATCTCAAGGAGAGCACATTTTAAAAACGAAAACTTAATTTTCTCAAGAGCAATTAGAGTTCCTTATATCTCAAGACACACTTATTAAATAAGCAGGAATGAGCATCATTGAAAGATGCATTATGTTCCACAGAGCCTTCCCAAATAAATTCATCTCTCCTTCTTAGATGAGAAACATTTACAAAAAACATAACATCAAGCGAAAAGCAATCGTTACACTCAAGTATCAAACTCCCAAACAAACTGCAAAGATCAAAATTCTAGAGAAGGAGATGCTTCAGGCTATTTAACTAGCAATAGATAATAAAAGGGAAATTCTCTTCGTCGACGAAGTGATGTTCACTATAGCTACTAGGCAGAGATTAGACTACAGCAACAAAAATTAAAATATCCAAGTACAAGATAAACTCCAAGCTTAAGAAAGCTTAGCTATCGTTTGTGGAATCTCTGCATCTAAAGGACTTGAAATGTTTTACATGCATGATAGATCTATTGACACTGATAAATTTTACGACTTCATCCTTGGGGTGCATGAGATCTTCAAAGATAGAAAATTAACTATCATGCTAGACAATCTTAGAGTCCATCACAGTAAGCGAATTAAAGCACTCTGCAGTGATCTCTCAATAGAACTTATTTTTACGCCACCCTACTCTCCTCAGTATAATCCAATAGAGAATTTCTTCTCATTGCTAAAGAATTAATACAAAAGGATTAAGCTAAAGGCATCTCTCAAGAATGAAAAAATTAATGCAAGGAAACTAATTACCTAATCCTTTAGTAAAATAGATGATAGCATAGTTTAATAGTTATGTGTGAATAAACTTATTAAGTTAGGGTTAATTTTTAAGTGAAATTATTTCATATGTTAAATCTTAACTTAGAAATATTTTATGCCAAACCTTCATGACTTTGATTTATTAAAGTATGAGATTGGTTTTCAATCATTAGTACATTAGGTTGGTATGCTGCTTTTGATGCTGAGCTGGGACCTTCATTATTTTTGAATCTCTTGAGTGTAGTAACAGGAGGAGGATTGGGTTTTTATCTTCTTGCTTTAAACACTTTTGATGATTGCTTCATGAGTTAAAGAGTCCTTCCGTTTTTCTCTTTGAGATAGATTTAGTAAATTGAAATCTTACTTGATATAAAAGGATGACTAGTGAGCTGAGAGAGCCACTCATCGGAGATTAGGATGAAATCGTTTTTAGTTGATCCATCAGAAGCAGAGTTTCTTTTATCCTGAGTGAGCTTGACAATGTGATTCAAGTATTCAGGTTGGAGAGTGTTAACTATGTTGAAGAAGTATTGCCTGTCTATAGGTTTTTGCTTTTCATCCATGTCAGGTAGGAACCTCAAAAGTTCTTAATCGTCCTTGATTCCCTTGAACACTTGTCGAACAGATAACTCATCATATTTTGGCATCTTTTTAATTTTGACATCTGGCATTTTCAGAAGTAGTTTATCACCTTTGAGAATTTGTCTGAAGTAATCTCTGTTCACTCTCTCAATCGGTGGCATGTAGTAGCTCACTAAAATAAAAATTTATTTGTCAATTTATTTTACGTATTTCTGTGAAGTAGGAGAGGAGGTCTTGCTTTGATCTAAACCTTCCCACCAATTCCTAAGGTCCTATTCTCATCAAAGTTTCGTCCATGTTGCCATGCATTGATTCCTCAAACTGGTCCCACTTTCTTTTTGAAGATTCCATATTCTAAAATAATAGTCAATTTTATTAGGAAGATTTTATAATAAACTGGATGATTTCTTATAGTAAATAGCTCAATAAAATGAAAAGTATAAATTGAGGAAATAGAAATCATTGTAGAGTGATAAATTTTTAATCACAAGTTTAAAGATGAATTTGTGATAAAACGATAAATCTTGTGATTATTTGTGATTTATTGTGATTTTCTGTGATATTTTCTGATCTGAAAGCTAAATTAAGCCTTACTTACGAAATAGTGTTGAGTAGGCTGTGATTGGGTTTTGTGATTTTTTAGTTGTCCTATTTATTTAAAGTTTAATAATAAATTATTAGCCATAATTTAAATAATACCTAATATAAATGAAGGAAGACAGGAGCGCACTCTATGATAGTGATGACTCTCGATGTGATGATGACTCCAGCTTTGAAGAGGAAGATTTGACGAAAGCTTCAAAAGCTCATGTCAAGTCAAAATAAAAGTAATAAAAGCAAACAATTTTGGGAAAGAGAAGTAAGTGCTCTACAAATAGTTATTTGTTTATAGAGTCAAAGGAATAGCATGGATTAGCAAGCAATTGAAATCCTATAAAAAATCACAAAAGGATTTAAGCTAACAATGAAACACATCCAAAACCATTAATTATTGAAAACACATCTCCTTTCTGATTATGAGGTTGATGAAATAAGAGACTTCATTGGGTTAAAGAGATAAAAACTTCAAAGATAAATCCATAACTTTTCCTCTCTTAAAGAAGATTAAGATGACATTCTCATTTATTTTTCCAACTATTATCTGGAACAATAAAAAGTAAATGCGATGCAAATATAATAAGAAAATCTAGCTATCGAAATAACCCCCCTCTGGGGCCAAAGGGCTTGGTTACTGTAAATCAAAATTTCCAAATTTATTTTGGAAAACTATAACGAACTTGAGATAGAGATTAAGCTTCTAGTTCAAAAATCACTCATAGAAAAGTTGATCGAGGATCCAAAATTAATGATAAATTGTCAAGAGTATTAATTAAATCTTGAGTAAGAAAAATTAGAAAAGCTATTTAAGAATAGAGAATTAGACTCATAAAATCTAGAGCTTAAGAAGTTGAATATTAATCAAGTCCTCAATAACATTTCAGAATGTCCAAAGTATTAACAACATTGCAATATGAAGGATAAACTCTATTCCACACCTTAGATCCATTCTTGAACTCTACTTAAATTGCTGATAAGATTAGAGATTAAAAGCAAGACATTTTCAAATAAATTATTATAATTCTCAACCGATATTTGCAAGACAATGACATTCCCTATAACCCTCACTTTATTGGACTACTTTCTGAACTATATTCATTGATACTTAGAGATAATAATTAATTAGAGGAACACTCTGCTGCAATAGAAGCTTATGTCAAAGAGCTTGGTTTTAATCCTATTGAGGCTGAACTGATTTCCAAAAATCCTAAAAATTTCTTTTGGTTTTCATAAAGAAACTTTAAAGTTGCTGTCAAAAATCAAAATAGGTATTGATAGAATTCATTTCAAAAATACAAGTTCGCTCCGATCCCTCTATCAGTTTAGACGATCTCTTAGAGCTCCTAAGTTTTAGAGGCATTTATTTTACTCTTATTAACAAGATAGAAAAAATAAAGCTACCTCTTGAAAGATGCTTGGTGATTCTTTAATCAATAAAAGATTTCCAAAAACAAGAAATCATCAATGTTCTTGAATTGGATGAATAAAACTGGATGAGAGAAATTGCAAAAAGAACATCTTAAATCTCAACTAAGAAGTTAGAGTAATGTAGGAATACAGACACTAACTAATAAATTTTTGAAGAAATAATTAAGGAAATCCATTAAAAGAGAGAAGTAACATTGGAAGAATTGATACAATTTTCAGAAAAGTTGAGAATGTTTGTTACTAATATAAACACAATGAATATTAAGCAGCAATCGCAGCTACTGTTTTGAGCTGCTCAAGTATCACTACCCAATGCCATCTGATAACTGCATCTGGCAAAACTTGGATTATTAGTTTAATAGTAGAATATTGGAAATAGAGAGGAAAGAAAGTTTTGATTTTAGTCCTAAATGATATCCTCAAAACATAAGCACAAAGATAACTTCTGTCTCTCTGAATAAATTTTGAGTATAGAATTATAGAAAATATTTATGGACAAAAGAATGTTCATGAAATCACGATCGTGGATGAGTACGCTTAGATATTACAGCTCATCCTTTTAAAGTAATTTAAGGAAAAATTTTTGGAATTCGGGATATGACACTTGCATAATGTTATCTATTCAGCGCTACTTGTGATCCTGGTATATAAAGGATCATTTATAAAATTTTAGGATAAACAAAAATCCTTTCATTAAAAGAGAAGTTGAGTATGTGTCAGAAATTCAGTAAGATTTAGGAGGAGATATAGAAATATTCAAGAAGTAATCTGAAAGAGTGGATCACATAATTAAGTATATTGAGACTAAGCACATTCCTTTGATTATCTTTTGCGATCAAGACACTCATGATAAAGACGATAAAATTAAAAAAAAAACAATTAAGAATAACCAATTTTAAGAAAAGAGAATAAGTAGGAAATTTAGATGAAATATAGCAATGGCACTCTGGAGTTTTTATGCTTTTCCCTAAGGAGTGTTGTGGCTACAATACTAGATTTAGATAGGATGAAAAAGTAATAATTTATTGCAACGAAATTTCTGACAGTCAGTGTTAGTAGATGAGAGGCAGAAGCTCCCGAACTAGAGGCATACTGTAGTCAGTCTATCTAGCATTGAGTAACTAATCCAAGATCTAGATCATTCAAGGCATGAAGCAACTTTCAATGCAGCAATTATTTGATGTTGAGAAACTACTCGAACTATTTTACAAACGAAAGAATACTAAACTTCTCATAGAGACTCTTCAACAAACTGCTGAACATAAGGATGACATCAGATCTTTATAGTATTTAAAGCAAGTTATAGGTGAAAAAGATTTCAGACGACTACTTTGAACATGATTTCAACTTCGCTTCATTTAATCAGAGTAGAGTGTCTTAAATTAATTAGTTCTCAAAGAAAATGAATTTAATTTGTATTTCCCTAAAAATTTTACTAATTGGTTAAAATAATAAATGGAGAGTTGCAACATAAGGGCAGTTGAAATTAGATTCACCCCCTGATCTGCAGATTATTCGACAGCTTATCAAAAATTAATATGAGTTTATTTTTGAATCAACTTCGTAGCGCCTCTCAGAAGTGAGATATGACTTACGCACTCTTCATCATCCTCATCATCATCGCCATTTAAACTTGTGTCGCTTATAATACTTTACTGAGGACTGCGACAAAAAAGTTACAAGGATAAAAAGTTCTTAAAATTTAATGTTGAATCGAATGGAGTAATAACTATTTAAATTGGAGACACTTCAACCGTCAATGATTTATTACATTTTAATTTAATATCTAATCTAATTCTCTATTTTTTGAAATATCATCTATAATCACTATGAAAAGCTCGCCTCGCTTGAAATCCCGGGGATGCTGATGGTCTCTTGGTCCTGAAGGGTCTAGCCCTGTTTTAATATTTCCTGTATCTGCACATAGACAGTATATGTTATAGCGGTGATGGTAAAAATTGCTCTTCATCGTGAATCTGGAGCCGCAATAAAATTAGAACTCCTTCTTCGATTCTTTTTATTCCTCGACTCTCTTCTCTGCATGGGCTACTTTAATGCACTTGACTAAGTAAGAGGGGGAGTACGGCTTTTTGTAGGAGGTGAGCTCTGCTTCGCCTTTACTTCTCTCTTCTTGGTCGATATGGCGTTGTCTGAGTTCGTCTTCTCCATTATTGAAAACAATTTTAAAGTTTAATTTTTGAGTTTATCTAAGTTTGTTATAAATCTCACTTTGAATATATGATATCCTAAACTATTTTATTTTACTATAAAAAACATATTTTGATTCTCCACATAATTATAATCACACTTAAATGGAAGAACGCAAACTGCTTCAAGAGGTCATTCACTTTGCTAGTTAAGGTACTCCTGGCTCTTTTAAAATAGTGCCACAGTTTATCATACACGAGCTTTGAAAAGATTCCGAGGCTCTCAGGATTAAGTATCTATAATGTAAAGTAAAGAGAGCCAAAAAGTTGTAGATAAAGCATATGGTTTCACTATTGGTCAAAGAAGAAACAATTGATCCAGCTATTCGAGCGAAAAGATCAACTTTTTTTTCAACGAGTAATAATTGAGGACCATGGCTAGACTGACTCTGGCACAATGATTAGTTCTTTTCCCATCTCTAATTTCAACATAAAAAAGTCCCATATCACCCTTTTCTGAATTTATAAAAGAAACGGAGCTTAAGAAAGCGAAAAGTGAACAGATCAGCGAGCTAAGGAATAAGATCTTAAAATTCAAATGGACTAATATAAATAAAACTTAGATGAATTAAGATGAAATAAGTCGATTGAACAATTAATTTAATTATTTAAGAATTGAGAGTGATTATCACTCAATGAGGATGGCTTTGCTCTTCTTGAGTTGGTTTCAAAGACCTTCTTTTACTGCTTGGCCTTATGCGTGGGCATCCTGATCTTCTTGGGGAGGATTGACTCGCTGCCCATCGTCACCCACTTCTCTCTCTGATTGTGCTGACCCTGCCAAATACCTCCAAGTAGGTGCGCATGGGGCAGAGCGTCCTCGACGATCTCGTAGATCTCATCAGGCTTCTAAGAGCTTCTTCCATGGGAGCCAGGATCACATTTCTGGCTTAGTGAATCTTGGAGATCTGCCTGAGGTGGGCTAATCTGCCCTTCTTCCTGGCAAGGATGCAGTGCTCGGAGTTGTGCCTTAGGTAGTAGCCAATGTTGTCGCGTAGGCTGCCGTCCCATTTTCTAGGTAGGAAATGACAAAATCAGCTAATTATTTTGCATCTTATATATTTAAGCCATTTCTTATTTCTCCTTTTCTCTTAATCTCTCAATCTCAAAAAACTTTTGTTTTTATTAATCTAGTTCTAAGAGTA
>JAJKFJ010023998.1:0-24213 GCA_027382625.1 Tetmemena sp. SeJ-2015 | reverse complement strand
ATGTGATTTAAGAGTCCAAGTTACAAGTGGTCATATAATGATTGATTTAATTGATTGATTAATTCGGGTATATATATATTTAATTAATTGATTGATTGAATTAAATTGGTTTCTGGAAAATTTTTAACATTCAATTCTAATATTACAATATATAATTATCTAATTCCTTATACATTATTATTCACAAAGTTGATTATATTTCTACAATTTCAAAATCTAACGTTAAAAGTTTAATATTATGAAGTTTTTAAGAACAACAAAAAACAAGAAATTAATCTATAATAAATACGATAAAATTTTCGAATCAATGTCTGTCCTTTCAATATAATCTTCCTCGCGTCTTAGTTGATCCATTTCATTTAAATTATCTACATACTCTTTGCATTTTGATCTTAGGGGGAAGGAGGGAGGGATGGAAATGTATCTCCCCCTGATCTTATTATGGTAAAAAATACTAAAAAATAGCCCATTTTTATCAAAATTGCCCAAAAAATGACAGAAAATTAAGAGATTTTGGCCTTTGAAATTTACTTAAGAGTCAATATTTATGATTTAAATTTTTTCGGAAAGTAGGTTAAAAAAGATTTTAACTCATATTCAATTTTATAAATTTAGTTTTTAATTGATGTAGGGCTAATTTACTCCTTAATGAAGTTGGCCCTTCATTATTTATAATGTATGGCAGTTATTTGTCGTCCTTTCTTGCGAATATATTTATTAAGAATAAAAAATGTTAAGATAGTAGTTGAAATAAATTATCTCTCGCAGTGTTTGAACTCTAATTCTGATTTCAACTCAAAAATAAGGGCTTTGTGATCATTTTTAAGGAAAATCACAAGTTTATTGATTATTTTTAAATACAAGCGAATTAAATGCTTAACTTCTGTCTAATATCTGCGATCATAAAATATACAAGACTAACTCTTACGAAATAGTTGAATACAAAGTTGGTCAAATTTGACTCAAATTTTTAAAAGAAGAAAAAACATTTTAAAAATGATAATTTCAAAGGCCAAAATCTCTTAACTTTTTGTCATTTTTTGCCAATTGGGCGATTTTTTAGCATTTTTGACCATAAAAAAATCGGGGGAGATACACTTCCATCCCTCCCCTGATCTTAAGGTCAGATGGCTAAAAAATATAATTTTACACTTTATAGACATCTAAGTTTACTATTCTTTATGACACAAACAACATTTATAAGAGCAAAATTATTTGTCTAGATCAATTTAAATACTTTTTATTTTTAATTAGAAAAGATATCTTGCATTTTTTAATAAATAGTCTGTTATATTTGTATAATAGGACCAGAGGGGATATCGATTAAGAAAACTCAGGATGCTCCAAATATCCAGCCAAGAATCAATTCAGGGGAGAGATAGCGAGCAGAGGAAGAGAGGATCAGAAAGAGGAGAGAGTAGGAGCAGGAAGAACGGGAAAGAGAGCAGAAGAAAGAACGAGAAAGAGAAAAGGAGAGAGAGCGGGAAGAATAGAGGCAGCAGAAGGAGATGGCATAGCAGCAGGAGGCAATAATGCTTTCAATCAAGCACGAGAAGGAAGAGAAGAGGCGGAGAGAGAAGGAGAAGCAGAGATAGGAGAAGCTCGATAAGGAAAAGTAATCTCAAAATAAGAGACAAGGCTCAGACTTACTTACTATACTCGTTCTATATTTTTGGACTTGGGGACATATGAGATTGAGAAGTGAAGGGAGTCAGATAACTTCGAACTCAAGCAGCCTGAGATAGTGCTGGACGAGCAGACGAAGCGGCTGCTTAAGGAGAAGGAGTGACAGAGACAAGCTAACGAGGAATCAGCCAGAAGGTTCTTGCTTAACTAGGCGTCTGGGTCCTATGAACTGCAGCCAGTTCAGTCTCAGGTAAAGAAGATGAAGGTCGTTAAGAAGCCGACTGACAAAGTGCTGCAGTCCATCGATTTCCAGCCTAAGAAGATAGAGCCAGAGGAGCTGCACAAACTCCAAGCTCAAGAGGCAGCAGAATAGAATAGAGAATCCCTTATTGAGAAAGCACAAGCCAAGTCCATTCTGATGGAGGAGTACTAGAAGGTTTAGTAAGAGCAGAGAGACAGAAGAAACTAGGATCAGAGCAAGGGCAGATACAAAGAACTATGAGAGGAAGGTGGTAGTCAATTGGATAAGAGTTAGGTCAAGTAAGATGCTAAGTTCATTGATAAGGTCTAGGCTCAATAGCAGAACCAGAAAAATAGGAACAGATATACTCATTAAAGTAAAAGTACTTTATCCAATTTAATAGAAACTGAAACTACTAAGGTAGTGTCAAGTTTATCAAGAGAGTCCGCCTGCTCTTGAACTCAGCAATTAAAAGCAAGATAGGAGGGCAGAGAATAACTTCCAAGCTCCTCCTCAGATCATATAAAAAGAGATAAGCCAGTTGAAGCAGCTCCCCAACGCCACACTTAAGCCCTATGCCTCCCCCCACAAGAGCTCACGATATGACTAGGTTGTATCAGCCATGGATAGCAACTTCTCTCCAGGCTCAGAGCTTAAGCCTTCTAGACATCAGCAACGTCAAAGTTAATATCTCCCTGCCATCCAGGAGAAGTCCTCACAACGATAGCCTGAATCCCAATTCAACAAGCAGCAGGGTTATGATCTAAGGAACAACCAGAAGAACATGCTAATGTACGAGCAGCAGAACAGAGACAACTTCAACAGGTCTGTCAAGCAGTTTGAGAATTTCAATTATCAATAGCCGCCTCAGCTTTTGTACGATGACAGGCCTAAGCAGTTTCAAACGAGTATCTAAAAAGCAGGGTCACTTATAGTCAGCAACATTCTTGGAGAGAACAGGAACAAGGTGTTCTCCACCATCTCACAAGTGAATTAGACCAACGGAGGCAGCATTGACTTTGGATTGTTCAACCCTAAGAAGCAGCCAAGCCACTCGCACTCTCAAACAATAGAGAACGAGTCACGATTATTATTTGATTTGCGTAGAGAGGAGGTATAAAAGATGAGAGGGACTAGAAGTTTAAGGACAGATTCTACCAAGAGCTGAATCAAATGGATGAAGCCAAGAGGTCGATGGTAGGGGCTGATCCCTACCGAATGAATAAGAGTAACTCGCCAAATGTTGGAATGCTTCCATCAACTGACAGGAGGTACGCAGATCAAAACTACAGATACAACGAACAAGACGGCTAGAGATAAACTCATAAGAGCAACCTCTCCAACCCCTTTGAAGCCAATCAAAATCTCATCCACTCTAACTCCTTGAGTTCTGTCTAACAAACTGCAGCAAAGATATCATCATTATCTTTAATTGCAGCTGGACAGTCCAGCTTTAATCTGCCAGGGATAGATAGAGGATACAATTAGTATCAGTTCAAGTACAACCAACCTGATAAAATACTGCCAATCAACCACCCACAGCCCTTATAAAAGCCCCTGAAAGATTAGCTTGATCAATCGATAGGCCTACGTTAAACAAAATAAGGAGCTTTTAATCCCCATTTGATTAATTTACTTACAGAAAAATGAAATATTTCAAATATAATGAAGATAAAGGAAAAATTTAAGGTGAGAGGATGATCTCGCTAATACTTAATAAAAATGTACTCGAGAAAATATCATTACATTTTCAGTTTTTTAAAGCTTAAAAATTTAAGCATTCTTAAAAATGAAATGATTTTTAAATTTTTAACTGTTTTTCACCTCTTCATTTGATTTTAGAAGAAGATAATCCCCAAAAAGACCGTAATAACAAATTAATACGGCCTGTCAGAGTAAAATATAGTCCACCCTTCATATTATAAAGGATTGGCAAGATTCTTTTACTAGCAAATCATTAATTAAACATAGGCTGGAAGTCAAAATTTTATCTGTTAAGAGATTGTTCTCCTTATTTTTCACTTGAGTTTACATCATAAAGAGAAATAACTTATCTAAAAAATAAGATGGATGCTTGTTTTAATCAAATTTAATTCTCAGATTGATTCATTTTTTCCAACTATATTAATTAAAATTAAAAATGAATTGAATCAGTCTCACGCAACAACCAGAGACTAAAGAGCTCAAGAGACTAGGGCGAGCTACGGAGCAGGATAGCAAAGTTAATTTAATTACTCTAACAGTAACAACTATAGCTTTAATTTTCCTTCCACTTCCAAGTACCCAGTGGACTGATTGCTAATATGAATTCTATATATAAATGCAACTTTGTTTTTCATTATAAATTATTTAGTAGTAAATTTGGATGATAATTTCTGAGGAGTGATGAAACAGATTTGGTGGGCGTTTTTATATTGGTTGATTTACGTGGTTAATGCACACATGCTTTCCTAATGAAAAAGTCTGATTTATTAACCAAATACTCCCTATTTAAGCAAACAGAATCCTCTATTTTATAATATCACACACACATAACACATAAAATATTTCATCATGTTTATTCATTTATGATTGGGCGATAATAACTTTTAAGTTTAATATTCTTCTTCTTCTAATCGTATCCAAGCTAGCCCCACTAAATGGAGGTCAAGTTAAAGACGAACAACAAGGCCAAGCGCCTTAGAGAAAATCCCAAAAACTTCGCAGAGCTCACTTAGCTCGTGGAGACCCACTTCAAGGACGCCCGCGATCCCCAGAGCTTCCAATATATTCAGGAGTCTACTGGCAACATCCTGAGAGACTACAGCATCAAGTACATGGACACTGACAACGAACTCATTAACGTCTCTGATGATGATGACTTGTATGTTGCCTACCAAGTGGCCGAGAAGAACTTTAACAGCAAGATGCAACTCTTGGTTGAGTTCAAGTCTCCTCAGGAGGTTTCTGATCTCCTCAACAAATCACAAATCTTCGCTATTATAATCCAATCAGAGTTTATTTTATTAATTAATCATAGATTCACACATATATAATTTTAAGATCAAAAGAATTAAAATGAGCGGGAGAATATAGTTGAGAATTTATAATAAAAAGTAGCGGCCACTCTCGGAATCAATCCGCATCTAGCGCTTGGCCAGATCCATGAGACCAATTGAGAATGCTACTTAAGTTTTCCTCCAATTTTATTAGCTTCATTATAAACTGCAGCACCTATACCCGTAATAATTTTTTTTAAACTTCATTCCTTTCTTTACAATATTGCTAAATTTTATTTTTTTTTTGCTAAGCCGATAAAACCTGAGACTGCTGCAATCGAGGCAAAGGCCAAGAAGGAAAAGAAAGAAAAAAAGCTAAAAGAAAAGGCTGCCAAGAAGGAAGATAAGTTGGCTAAGAAAGAAGCCAAGACCCTCAAGAAGACTGTTAAGAAAGTCCTCAAAGCAGCTGAAGAGGTCAAGGAAGAGGTGAAGACAGCTCGCACTGCTGCCACTGAGATCCAAACTATCCCCAAACTTTCTGACAGCGACTCAGAAGACTCTGCTAACTCCTCAGCGGACGAAGAGCGACCCAAACAAAAGTGCATGGCCAAAAAATCCGGACTGCCTCCAAGAAAGGCACTCAGATGCTTGATCATGAAGGAATTGGAGTCCTCTGCTCCTCACATCTTCGAGAACCTGATCAAGTTTAAAGAACTTGGTTAAGTCTTTGAGAAGGGTGTTCCTCAGAATTCTAACGGCTAACAACAGAATCCCTCAGCAACTGCCAGCCAACCTAATCCCAAGGCAGTAGCCATCCACGAGAGAGTTGCTTGCGATGGTTGTGGTGCTGCTCCCATCATGGGTGTGAGATACAAGTGTTGCGTGTGCAAGAACTTCGATTACTGCGAGATTTGCGAGGAGAGACTCGGCCATGAGCACCCCTTCATCAAAATCCAAAGACCTGAGAACGCACCTAAGGTTATCCTCGCTGCCTTCAATGAGGACGAAGAAGCTAAGAACATCATCGATGAGCTCAAGCATCAACATGCCTAAGCCTTCCAAGAACAAAAGGAAGAGGAGTATGAAGAGGAGCCTGAAGAAGATTCTCAATAAGAACATCCTCATCACCACCACGGCCATCATGGTCACCATGGACATAGAGGCTGGAGAGGTGGAAGAGGCTGCAGAGGCGGCAGATGGAGAGCCAATGAGTTCTTCCAACAGAACCCTCACCTCAAGTAAGTCGCTTCTCAATAAGAATATAGAGAACTACTACTATAGTCTAAAATGCTATTATAATTCGAGTGAATGGATCGACATGGCTAAGGCCTACCTCGGTGGAGGATGCAAACCAGAAGGAAACGAAGAGCAAGACTGGGGCTTCGGCAAAGAGAGATCCAAGTGGTCTCAAGCCCGCGCCATCTTCATTTCCAAGCCTCTTGAAGAGCTCGAGGGAGAGCCAGGCTCAGTCATCTAAAGCAGATGCTGTGATATTGATTAGATCATCTCATGTGTTTTAAGTTTACGCTCCAATTGAAGTTCAGAACCAGACCAAGTGGCCTTGGAAGAGAGGTTGCTTTATCGGGCTGCTCGATAGACAAGCACAGCATAAGGGCACGAGCCAACTCATCGTGGGCGATATTCCAATCGATCAGGAAGTAAGAGGAATGCAAACTTTCAAGTTAAACATTCCCATCCAGATCCCCCAGAATATCAACCCCTCAAGTGAGGAAGGTGAGAACGCGCTCAAGCTCCAGCTGGCTTTCTTCGGCCCCAAAGGCAACAGCTTTGGCCAAGTGCTAGACTTGCAAGTCCGCATCACAGAGAACCAAGAGCAACTTTTCAAGGCAGCTATTAACCTAGCTGACGCTAACCTGGGCACTTTCGACGAGTGTGTAGAGGCCTTGAAGAAGTTCAAGTGCGATGAGAATGCTGCCTGCCAGTATCTGTTGGACAACTCCTCATTCGCCCTGGCCTACAAGTCAACTGGCACTCCTACTCAGCAAGAGTTGTGAGTCACCACACTTCAATCAATCAATGGTCAACTAGCATGAAACCTTACCAAAACTTGCTAGCTTGACTTTAAGTAGCAGAGTCGCTCTTTGACTCTCTCTCTATGTTCTTCTTAATTCAAGCTTATAATTCTTAAAACTTAAATCAAAATCAATCTTTTTTCTTACTTCTACTATTTATGTCAATATATAATCTCAATGTAAAAATTACTAAGAATTTATGAAGATAAAAAGCAAAATAAGGGTAAAATATAATCAATCTTATATTTATTACGTCGTGTTTAGTCTTATAGAACTAAATAAAGAAGGATCTTCTTTTGAATTATAAATATTTATAATTCAAGTAATTAAATCTGATAACTAAGAGGATATTTTTAATTAAATTGTCAAGGGCAATTAAATAAAGTAAAAGAAGAAACCGCCGCTAGACAGAATGGACTCACAAACTTAGCAAGCCTTTATCTATTCTTAATTAATACTGACAATAGGCATTATATTTTTAAACAATTTCATTTATTTTTATTTGCAGATAATTGCATTCAAATGTGATTACGAGATTCGCTTTTGCAACAAAGACTGGGGTGAAGTAAGGTAATCAAGACAGAGAGAGCTAGAACAGTTACATCCTCAACCCCAAATTCCTAGGCTTGAAACATTGCCACTTCTTTTCAGTGTGCGATGGACATGGCGTTCACGGAAAAGAAGTCAGTGAGCTTATCAAAGAAAGGCTTCCCATCATTTTAGAGACACATCTTAGAGAAAGCATATAGGAAAATGGAATTTCACTTTAGCCAGATTCTTCAATGATTTTCTCAGCTTTGAAAGCGAGTTTCTCTGAGACTAATTAAGAAGTTCTTAATAATGTGAACGATGTCAGTTATAGGTAAAAAATAATCTTAAAAATGATAACTGCTTCTTACTTAGTGGATCAAATTGCATCAGTGTGCTCGTTTTGGGAAGCTTTGTTTATATTGCGAATGTGGGCGATTCAAGAGCCATTATCGCTTGAGTTTAAAAATCTGATGAATATATTTGTTTTAAGTCATTTAGTTATTGACGACTGTAAGATTAGATATAGTTCTCTTAATTTTCAAAAAAGAGCTTGAATGTGAGGCTTTGTCAAAAGATCACAAGCCAGAGGATGAATAAGAAGCAGAGATAATCATCAAAGCAGGGGGAAGAATCGACAATTTCAGGGACTTTTAAGGTAACCCCCTGGGCCCTTTAAGAGTATGGCTAAAAGATGAAAATATACCAGGTCTCACTATGACCAGAGCATTTGGAAACCAGGTAGCTATTCAAGCGGGTGTGACTGCTAATCCAGATATTAAGGAGATATAGCTTACTTCCTAAGATAAGTTCTTAGTGCTTGCTAATAATGGAGTATGCGAGTTTTTGCAGAATATGGATGTTGCCAAAATTGTTCAGCCCTTCTACGAGTAAAAGAATTCACAAGCAGCGGCAGAGACTTTGGTCAAAGAGGCTTATAAGTTATGGATTAAGGAAGAAGAGGACACTTGTGCTGACCTAACCTGCATTGTCATATTCTTGAACGTGAAGTGAAAGTGCTTTTGTACTTGCTTTCAATTTAAGTGTAAAGCAATATGTATAATATAAGAATGCGATATCTATTTTTATTGGAGGGTAATTCTATTCTCAGAGAATGAATTCAAAGAGTTTATTAGTATTGCTGACCTTTATTACTTCATTTCTTGGTGTTAATGGAAATGAAATATAGAATAAGTGTAAATTTGAAGCTAAATCTGCAATAAATCTGCTTGTTTTTATTAATAATTAATATTTTATTGTGTTGTCATCCTTTAACTTTATGATAAAATGTTATCAATTGAATTTGAATTAACTAATTAATTTTATGTGATATAATATAAATAAAGAGCTAATTAGGAATTAACAATGGAAGCTTAGATGTAATAGAACAACTAGCAAGCTCAAGATCCCTAGATGAAATAGCAAGATCCTGAGCAAGAGGCTTTGCAACAGCTGATAGACATGCTCAAAGCCAAAATATCCCAAAAGAAGATTGAACTAGAGTAAATTGCTAAAAATGTCCAGTCCATCAAGTCCTCTCACCAAGAGCAGATAACTAAATTTAAGACTGAGAAGGATGCACTCGCCGCCAAGATTAACACCTTGAAAAATGCTAAAACCAAAGTATCAGATAGGATACATCGTCTCAGCTAAAAAACTAAAATATCCTATTTCAAGTTCAAAACTATCAAAGCCTCTATACCTTTAATCATACAAGGTTGTAAATTATTTACACCAACGTATAAGTATTTTATTTGCCGAAAAACCATCGCCGACTTCGCATACAATGAATAGGTTCTCCAAGAGACTTAGAACTTGTTCAGAGAGTAGCTTTTATTTTAGAGACTGAGCGGTGCTCAAGCTAGAAAGTTAGACTAGATTTATGAAATGAATAAGAGGTCTACTGGAGATAGGTCCCAAGTCATTAGAATACACCAAGGCTTTAAGAAGCAAGTCACAGAGTAGAAGCTGAATTAGATGAAGAGGATTTATAAGGAGTAGCTTGCCAGATAGCAAAGACTATTGTTGCTGAAGTAGCGGTTTGCAGATAAGACGCTTTCCTTTCTGGAGATTTCAAATATCAAAGCAGATGTGATGAAAATGAGAGCGGATAAAAATCATCTTCAAAAATGATAAGCTTTCCATTTTATTGTAATGGATTTTGAGAGGATAACTTTCAAATTCCGAAATGAGGATCTGTTTGTGATATTCCAGGAGTTTGTGATGCGCACAGACGGCTACCGCATAAAGATTAGGGAAGAGTAGGCAAAGATGCAACAGCTGAATTAAAGCATAGCCAGTACTGATGAACAGAATGAGTAAAATATGCAAAAGGTAGATAGTTTGCGGGATTAACTCATCAAGCTTCATGACAAGGAATTGGAGTTAGTAAATGAACTGGAGAGATTGCGCGGCAGAGTTAAGAAGTAGATTGAGGGAGAGCAGTCACTCAAGATATTCTAGATTGCTCTCAATAAGAAGGAGCAGGATTTGGCTCAGCATCAGAAAGTTGAAAATAACATCAGTGGAGTGGCTCAAGTCATTTAAAGCAGGATATGTATTCAATTTATAATGCATAAGAGATTTATAATTTCATTGATTGGGGACGGATTTGATTTTGAGAGAGAAGAGATGCAGCTTGACATTTAGTTGCACGCCAAAGAAAGAGAGCTGTTAGAAATTGAGTTGCAGATACAAGAGGAAGAGTTGAGAGCGGCTAAGATAAGGGCAAACTACGAGTAGAGTCTGACTCTTACCATGGAGGAAGTACATCTACTTGAAAATCAAGTAGCCATAACTAGCAAGCAGGATTTCCAAAAAGATAAGGAGTTGGAGAGATAGAGGATTCTTCATCAACGCACAGAGGATGAACTCACTCAAGTGAAGAAGGAGTATGAGGAATACTAGAAGAAGCTATAGAATCTGAAATGGAACAAGAAGATGATAAATGGAATCATATTGCTCTTAAACATCATAGTCCTTGCTTTAATAGGAGGAGTTTTCTATTCACGCTAGAAGCACTAGGTGGAACTTCAAGTTGTTCTCAATTGAGGCTGCAACATAATTTGTCTAAACTTTATTTCTCTAATTGATTAAATGAGCATATTCATGTGGGTGAGGATTGAAGCTGCGAGTAAATGATTGGGTGAATGATCCACTGGTGAGGTTAATTAGGCTTAATAATAATTTAAAGTGAATTAGAGAAGAAAATGTACTCGGCGAGTTCTTTCAAAGAAGTGGGCAATAACTATGCCCTCGAAGAGCAAAGAAGGAACATGGACCTGGAGGACAAGCAGGAAGATGACAATGCCGGCGACGGCTAACAATCTATCCCTTTTTTAATTATTCAAGTTATCTTAATCTGAATGATACTTAAACAAAATTATAAATAATTTCGTACTCTACTTTTATAAAATGCATAAAGATTTTTTCTTTTCTCATGCATAATTAAACTTATAGAAATGAATAAAAACAATTTTTGAACTTTATATGTATGATTTTTATGATGAATATATTTTGATTTTTGACTAGATTACTTTTTCATTTCATAAGTGAAATTGAATGCTTTTTACAGATTAATTTAATATTTCTGTAAATCTTCTTTTAAAATTACAAATTTATAATTGATGATTTATTTATATAATTATAAATGGGGTTCAGTTTTATATTGGATTCTAAAACCCGTATCCTCCTTCCCCTTAAGCCAAAAATGTTCTTGATCCTCAAAATTCTAGCTACAAAGAATCAAAATTACTTTTTAATTTATAATTGTTTTCATGATTATTTTTCGAAATGAAAAATCAGAATAAATATTCGCTCTTTATGAAAGCATGCACTTAATTTAGTAAATTAATTTTTTATCTTTAAAATTGAAGGTGACTTTGAGAGAGTGGATTTTAAAAAATAATAATTAATTCTCATCCTATCTTACTTCTGTGTTTATTAAATGAGAATTTTAATCTTTTTCTCTTCTTCTTATAATTGGAGATTAAATTTAACCCCAAAAGCGAGAGGATAAACAGGTCCAACAATCAGCTAGACAACTTTGGAAAATAAAAATCAAATATATACTCCATGTAAGTCAACACAACAACAACACCATCTCCCACTTACTAATATATGGCTTATTTTCTTAAATAAAAATTTCAAAAAGTATCCAAATTTAGGAATTTATTAGGCCAGATACAACATAAGTTTTTTATGTTCTTTATATAAATTTAATTGTCTAACCTATGAGTTTCTAGGATAATAAGTGCACAATTAATTATAATGATTCATTCATTTGTTTTGATTATGATAATATCTTCTGACATCATCGACCCTTACCTGAGAGCGGCTTTCGACGGTGACACCCAGGCAGTTATGTAAGTTTCCACCCACCTGCATAAATTATTATTAGCTTAAATATAATTCCAGATGTTTCTTTCTTATTTCCAATTTATTTTATTTGTATCCACTGGGATAGATATCTACTCTTCAAAAATTTTCGCTTCTATATTTATGAACCTCTACCTTATAACGCCTTCAATCTTTAAACTTAACAATAATTTTTAATTTAATTGGTTTATAGTCAGCAACAATACAAGCTCCAAAAGTCATTAGATAAGGAAGCATAGGCGGAGGAGCTCTGGAACAAGTCGCTGCTAGGGTTCTTCCTGGCTCTCCAGAACAACCAGATTAAAACCGCTAATACCTTCTACAAAAAGTATACTCTTTATAGTGATTCATTATTTATGAGAAAGTACAAGCTGTTGAGAATAATAGTGTGGAAGCTGATGAACGTGTACGAGTAGAACGTCAACCCCACCAAGCGCCATCTCCAGGGTGTAACGCAGATCAACTAGAATCAGTATTCTCACAAGGCATAGAAGAAGGAAGAGCAAAAGAAATTTATAAAGGCAGATTGTAAACAAGATGCTAGCTTATTTATCAGTCTCAGACATCTCTGGACGAGAGATCTACAAAGAAGAAGGGCAGTTCCTCAGATGAGAAATCCAACAAGAGTAAGAATCAGAAAAAGCAGAAGTCCAGTAATGCCAACCCAGTACTTAACTTTGACTCTTTAATCTAGAAATAACATGCTAGGATGTTGATTCAACCAAAAATTTCAAAGCCAAGCCAAAGTAGAAAACTAAAAAGGGAATAGAGGAGTCTCAAAACATACACTGATAGAGAAGAAACAAGACTCTTGAGAAGGATGACAAGGCACAGGCATTTACAGAGCCACCTAAATCGCTATTCAAGTAAGCTAATTGTCAATAACCTTGTTTATCATAGTGAAACTCATCATATCAACAAGATGAAGACAATTCTCAAATCAGAGCTAGCCAAGCATAGTGCTCAAGATTGGCCTTAACCTCGGAGAAGAAGTTTGCTGATGAGTTTATTTGGCACCTCTTAAGTTTGATGACTCTGAGAGTGAGCAACAAATTGCTTCCAGTATTCTTTATCGAGGACTTGATGAGATTAGTGCACCAGTAGTTTGATTTCCATGATGCGGAGTTCCTACTCTCTAACATCATGAGTTGGAAGTTTGATGGGAGAGGAAACGTCCTCAGACTACTTTGCGAGATAGGCTCACCACAATTTATAGTTGATAGTTATAAAACTACTATCAGTTCTCTGACTGGGATTTTTTCTTTTACTGTGTGGTGCAGGAGAAGCAGTACTTTTTAAAGAACGCACTCAGGAATCAGTACTTCGACTCTGATTATATGCACAGCGAAGAACTCACTCACTGGGTCATGGAGAGATTATAGACACAAGATGTCTTCATATTCTAAATTGCTCTATCCATTAAATCTGCTTTTGTTCACTGATTTCAGAAAATGAAATATCTTAGCTTCAGTAAGAATACATTTCAAGTGTAGTCATAATCGTTCTAGTGATTTCACAAATAGGAGAAACAAGTGATCACTCCAAATCTGGACACAAACTACATGCTTATCACCTACAATATAAAACCTAAAACTCCAAAGTATGGTCAGAAATTAACTGTTAAATGAGTTTGAATCCCGACTCAATCACTTCTATAACTAGGAAAGCATTTTATAGCCTACATTAAGATATCTCAAGTGCAAGTTCGGAGATTTCTAACCTCCTTATCCTCAGCCATGTAGCTCGCCTCGCGATCTTATTGCAGACCCAAACCTTACCCCATATATAGAGAGCCGGCTTCCTCAATCAAAGGTTAAGGTTATCAAACACGTCAATCACTTTAAGTTAAGATTTTGACAGTTAATCACCTACGATTAACGACCCTCAGCAATATTTCTTCATCTTGGTTCTCTCAATTTGTGGTATTAGGCTCACCTCTCCTGAAATCGAATAAATTCTGTATTTGAGTGTTGTTAGGCTTCTATGATTAGCCTCAGATAGCGTCGCAATGATTTCTAAGTTATCATTTAGCCCAGAAAATAGCGAAAGCCTCTTCTGTTTACCGAATTTTAGTTTCGAATAACTTCTGTTAAGCTCGAAGAAGTGAAGAATAAGAGCAGTATGCATTAGCAAGGCTGTAAAAATTTTAAAAGTGATTCGTTCGCTTTATTCTCAAAAGAATAAAAATTTAAATAATATGTACTCAAAGTTCTTAATTAATTTTTTTTTAACCTCCACAATTAACTTCGATACTTCTCTAGTAAAGTCAAAATGAAACTAATTTATGATGTGTAGTTATTTTTGAGTAATTTCGAGTTTGGCTCGCATTATTATAAGTATAGAAATTAATTATACTCAACTCATTCTCACTTTCTTATATTGAGGTTTTGAATCCTATCATGACCCTGGCCTTGATGATCCAGTTTCTTAAGTAGATCAAACTTCGTAAGTTATTTAATGTGTAAGTCAATTACTCTAGACTTCAATTACTTGGATACGGAGTGCAACGAGATCATCGTTAGGTAGGAGGAGTTAGGCCGTATTGTCTTGGAGTCAATGCAGTTCGAAGACGTTGAGCAGATTTTCATGGAGAAGGATTTCAAAGACAGGAGCGTCCTCAACATAGTCAGATATATACATGCACACATACATATATATCTTTAGTCACTGACAACGCGATTATGAAATTCATTGTGAAGAATAAGCTGAAGTTCCTGCTGGATAAGATCTGGGAGGGCAAGGACTCGCAGATGATCGACGGCAAGTCACAACACTTCTCCCGCATGCAGTATCTCGTAAACCACGAGGTGAAGCAGGTGAAGGGAGTGGAGATCACCATGGGGGAGATCATGGGCTCTAAGTTCAAGCCCAACATCGAAGAGTACAACTTCATCTACCAGAAGAAGTTCAGGGAGGAGTCCATCCTTGTCCTCTTTTGCAGAGACTACATAAATATGGTATGTGATTTATTTGAATGTTTGAGAGACTTCTTTTGTGCAGCTGTTTTAGTGATCGCCTTCCAGTATATCAACTACTCCTACCTGAGTCTGTTTAACCAGAGGGTCTATGCCACTCATAATAAAATCAATTATTCCTTTTAATAAAATTGTCCACTGCTGCTTCTGAGGAGGATAGAGTGATAGTATATGTATGGATTAGTATCTTGGAAACCTACAAGTTCTACAACTAGCTGGGCACTATCTTATCCGTCTCCTACTTTTTCTCCTTCTGTGGGCGAGTCGTCTACAACTAATTAAAAATGAAAGTTCATCATTGTGGTTTGTAACTACTTCTCTCGAAGGAGAATAAGTTTCGACTTGTGGGTCATGTTCGACCTGCTGTGTGGCTTCGTCAACATCCTCGCCTTCAACGTCATCGGCAATCCTAAAAAAAATATATAAATTTTTTCTATGATCAATTTTTGATTGAATGCATCTCCAGCGCAGCTGCTAAACGAAAGGAAGAAGTGGTTCCTAGACTACTACATGATCAATAATAATAAAAATAATAAAAAATAATTCCTCTTTATTTAGATCGTAGTGCTGGTGTTCGCGTGGCTCAGATTCATAAAATGAATAATGAAACATCTGTAATTTCAGTAATTTGTGATTCTTCAGTTATTTCCTGGTGATAACCTCCATCTCCAAAGTGACGATCACACTGTTTAAGATGCTCTGGGAGACCATCTCCTTCCTCATCATTTTGTTACTTCCTATCTTCAGAAATACTCTCACTGAAGATGCTCAAAAATACAAAAGATTATAGAAATTAAAGATATAAAGATTATTCAATTTTTATTTGAAGGAAGAGCTGATGGTCCAGTCTCAGAAACTAAATTTATTATTATTCATGTTAATAATGAGGAATAGTTTTGACTCGAACGATGATGAAAAAGCCAGAAATGAGGAAGATGACGATGAGCTCTCAGTCAGTTTGGACGATGATTAAACTATAACATAGATGGGTATCCTATATTCTCAAAACACAGATGACAAGAGAAACAAGTCTTTGATATGAGTAAGTGATATTACTTATTATTTTGAGAGCTTGTTTAGGACCATCTTCCAAATCAACAAGATTGCTCAAACATGCTAATTATTATCATAGCTGGCCATCAGTTTCAACACCAACCTACTCAAGAATATTATTAGCAAGGGAGAAGACAGGGTGTCGGCTTTGATAGTAGCAAGATACCCCACACAACTGGATGAGATGATTATAAAGTACGCTGTACAACAAAGGAACTTGATATTCTTACAGTAAGCTTGTCATGTTTAAAGTTAAATTTTAGCAATATTTTCTTCTACAACAAGAACTATTTGGCATTATAAGAGAGTGAGGAGGAAGGTGACATCTTAGATGTCAAGCTCAAGGTCTTCTTTATTTAGATAGGAAAGAAAAGACATATTCCCTCTGTAAAGATAGGCCACGAAAGAGTGGCTGCAAGGTATATGGAAAACTACTATAGTATAATGATATTTGAAAGATGATTATAGACGGGAAGGAATTTGCTCTATCTTTAATAAAGAAAATGGTCCCTCTCTTAGCTTAAAATGTTTCACAAAGGTCGCTCAACAAGTGATGTCTGAAATTAACCAGAGCATTCACTTAATTTGATACTACTGAGGAGGAGAAATACGAAAAGGTGGTGAAGAACTTGGAAACCTAGAACTTCTGATATACTATGCATCATCATTTTGTTGTGCTACTTGCTGCTGATGACAACTGTATTCGCTACTCTCTTCAGAAATTTAAGCCAGATAAAAAATTATCCAAAGTTATAACTGACGATGCTGAAGTGTATCACTCTCTGAGCACCACATTCAGAGCTCTGATAGACTATTTCTTTGCAAACTACCCCTACAGAGAAATGGGCAACTACACCACCTCCCACTCCATCCTATACATGGTGCACGTCACCTTCTCTAATATCTTCTTGCTCAACTACCTAGTCGCTATCTTGACCACGGTCTATGATATCATGATCAGGAACGGCGACTTCTACTCAATCGACTACCAGTACCAGTTCATTACTAAGTACCTCTAGTCAATAGAGGAGCGCAACGGCTATGAAATATTTGTGCTCATCCCTCCTCCTCTCAACTATTTCACTGCACCACTGGTGGTTTTCAGTCTTTGGAAAACCACATTGAAGAAAGTCTCCAAGCATTTCTAGATGGTCTGGTACTGGACTGAGAACATCATAGTCTTGCTAATAAGTGTGTTCATTGGATTCGCACTCGGTCCCTTAGTCATCGCTAAGGGCTATCTCAATATTATCAAAATTAACACTTCCAATGTACTCAAGGGTACTCGATTCATTGCTTGGACTTTCCTGAGCTGGATATTTATGATCTACCTCATCCTAGTTGACCTCTGCATGATCATTAACATCCTCTGTCTTGACAATAATTAGAGTAATGTATACTATATGCGCGTGTATTAATTTTGCAATAGCAACTTGTTCCATCAAGGCAATGAGGACAAAAGCAAGCTGGAGAGGCACAAGTACTACATATACAGAGACATCATTCGCTCTTTTGAGCAACTCATGCAAGTCGCAGAGCATGCCACTGTCTTCTTCCAGCAGAGGCAGACTCTGCAGCGCAACTTAACAGAGAACAACCAATCCATCAAGCAGAAAATCAAACGCTCAGAGAATGACATCAAGGCTGAATATAAAGAAGAATGTATGTGTAAGTCTGCTTTTTTTTAATGCTGACGACATCTATATCATTAGGAAGGAGATAGTAGTAGCAGCTTATCTGCAGATCTCCAATCAGAATCCTTACTTGCGTACCTATAGACAACAATACCAGACTTTCTCCCGTAGACAGACTTCAGGTATGCTCTACAGTTCAATTGACCTTAACAACGAGGAGCTGCGACAGTAGTTCAAAGAGAATCCAGAGATTTCAACTCCACTTAAGATGCTAGTAGGAAGAATCTTTTAATGCTCATGAATGCTATTTTGATAGAATGATGATCTCGAACAATAAGGACGATTTGAGAGAGCTGATTGACTTCATCGAGAAAGACAGGATAGAGAACGACTACCTAAACATCACAGATGACGAGGCTAAGATGCTCAACTCTTTCGACTATAGTTTAAATGTTTTTCGTGAACAGGTACACCATCGCTCAGAAGAACCAGGAAGAGACAACAGTCAATTTGCAGTTAGTGCTCAAGACTTTTCCAAGCACTTTCACGCCCCAGCACATTCAAAAGATGGACATGCTTCACTTCCAGAGAATCCAGAAGTGTCTCATCTCCTTCTTTATAACTCACTTCACACCTATTCATGCATTTTAAGCAAAGTCTTATTTGGGGATAACAACGACCAGGACGAGATGTTCAACTACTACGATAACAGAATGAAGCGCAGACTCAACTCCCTTAAGAGGAACAGCAACAAGAACTCCCACCTCATTCTCAAGATTCTGGACTTGACTAAGTACGCACTCGACTACATCCAGTGGGATGAGGCAGTCAATAAGATCAGGAAGGAGCACTCCCAGCGCATGAGTATGGCATCTAGTATGAATGGCTTCGGCCTTGACCAGTTTGCTAACGAGAAGATAGGCAACCTCATGCCAGCTCCCATCCAGGGCAATGTCCTCACACCCAACTACCAAGGAACTACAGTAGGAGGCAATCAAATATCAGATGATAAATCTTGAATAAAGAGGCACTATATTTTTGAACAGCCCCAAACCGAATGAGAATAGATTATTGTTTAATGGGAGTTTCTTCGACGGGTAGCAGAGCAGGTCTAAGTTGAATCTGGACTAGTAGAGGCAGATGCAGATCCCAGACTACATCGGTGGAGAGATGAGCGAGGGCTTTGACTTCCTGATGGAGGAGCAGAGGAAGAACCTCAAGCGCATGCTCTCCTACAAGAACAAGAGTCTCTTGCAGAATAGGAGAATCAACTCATGAATGCTATCATTGATTATAGTCTTATAAGAATCGAAGAGCAGTCACAGACTCATCTCCTCCATATGCCACAAATCACCCTCACCGCTCCTCATTTCATAAGTTCCCATTTCTTTTTCCTCAGATAAGTAACTTGGTGCTGCCAACTGCTGACGACATCTTGAAGCAGATCAGGAGAAAGAGGAAGGAGAGGATGAAGAGGGAGGAGGACTCAGGCGATGAGTACTCCTCCGTGGATGACGACATAGACTCAGGCACAGAGCACTCTTAAGAGTTCAAGACCAACACCATCAAGAACATCACCATGACCACCCGCAGGAACAGCAAGATCAACGTCATCGCTCAGCAAGTGGACGACTCACTCCACACCGACAAGTCCATAGAGCTAGAGAAGTGAGCACACTTATTTTCAAGCACATTTAACTTATAAACCAAGGATATCATCACTAACTATAGTCATCATCATTATTCTAAGAAACTATTAGTTCTCATTAAGATATGGAATTCAGATTCAAATGTATGAATGAAGTGTACATCTTGTTTTTAAAAGTAGCTTGAAAAGACGACGATAGAGGACAACGAAGAGAAAGCCAATGGAGCATCCTCTAGAAGTTTTAGATTGAAACTACCAGAGTAGTTAAAAATCCCTGCCACTACAAAGCATCATAAGCCTTTACAACAACAAGACTCAAGCTTCTTCCTTACACAAAGATTATATTATGATTTAAGTGCTAGCTCATAGAGCAGAGTCAAGAAAGTGAAGGTGGCTTCAACTAAAAACAGCCCATAGCTAGATAAGCAAGAATCAACAAAGAAGCAGCAGTTGCAGTCGTAGTAAGTTCTAAATTAGACATAGACACCAGGACAATCTTGGCAGGTCTCTCCCTTCGGATAGAGAGTAGTAAATTAGCATGCCTCTCAGCAGAGATAGAGAAGGATTAGAATCTAGGATGACAAACTCAACAAGACAGAGCTCATTCTTGACTTTGATGAAAAAAGCTTTATAAGTTTTATTTCCTCATTGTTTTCACAATGAAAACGTGAACAGCAAGAGTAGAGAGGGTATGAATAGAGTGAAGAACGCATCCCTCTTTTAGTTCATGCTGAGGGGCCACAAGGATAAAAGATAGCAGATCTTTGCACAGCAGCTCTAGCAAATACAGGCGAGTGACATCGATGAGCTCTTTAGAAATCACAACCATCAACTCCCAAAGAGGATCTCCCTCAGGAATAATCCAATTTTATACTTGTGATTTTAATACTGGGGTTATTCTCGGTCAAGGACAGTTAGGCTCCAGAGAAAGAGTAGGAGATATGATAAATGAAGAAGAGGAATAAGAGACCAAGACAGACGAGAATCAAGAAGAGAATCCTAAAAATCAGACTGGATAAAATGTAAATGAGCATTTGAGACTGCAGATTCTTCATTCAAGCAACAATTAGAGAAGATTAGCAAACTTAAAAAATATTGAAGTTTCCATTTTAAAGACCAGTTTAGGAGCAGCTACTAATCAACAAGGGTTAGAGAATATCCGCCCCAATGAACTTCGATCCAAATATCCAGAGAGGAGATTACTCGCCTCTTAAATTTAGAGGTGTTGCTAAAGCCTTGAATGATAACCTGAGTAGAGTGGCTAATGAAAGCACTCAACTGCAATCGAAGCCAAGCCCAATGAAGAATACGGAGATCACTCGGATTCAATCAGAGTCTTCATTAGAGAGTACTTTTCTTTAGGTATATTATATGCTGAGAGCGAGAGCAGAGAGTCTGAAGGCAAGGTAGGCTTGGAAATAGGTGTTGGGAACTTACTTTCCTCGCCAAAGTCAAAGAAGCAGAAGGTTATTACTCAAGTGACTTAGCAAGCCAAGTAGAACTCCGGATCAGGCCTGGGTAGATAAAAGTTCAAGCAGAGAAATGTTGCCTCTCACATGAACTTGAGAACTAGCTCACAGAGCGGCCTTGAGAAGAGCTAAGACTTGGCCAAGAAGATTCTACTCAATTAACTCCTGATTCAAGAACATTATGAAAGCAAATTCTAAGATTAGAAAAGGGAGCAAGAAAGGTAGATGGGCAAGACTCATCATATAATCGACTTTAAGAATCTTAAACACCAGCCGTTTGGCTATAAGCTAAACATGTCTCAGCAGGATTTCAAAGTTGGTTAATCAGAAACGAGGGGAGAGTAATCCAGATTCTAAAGGTTTCAATAGAACAAAGGGGATCTCTAAACTGAGTATTAAACTTAGCTCAGCTCTAATGCTAACCAGTAGTCGGAGTAGTTCTTCACCCCTCTCCTTTCGTAGCCCCATCTATTCAAATAAAATTCCAGTGATGCATAACCTTTTAGACAAGGCAGCAAGCTTGCCTATCAGTCCTCCTAGAATATCTTATCATTTTAAGTATCGGTGTATGAATAAGCAGGCAGAGCAGAGAATTTAGAAAAGTGTGTTGATGAACTTGCTCTAGCCAGTACAGATAGAAGGAGGCAAGCAGTTGATAACTGGAGGCAGCAGCAGCACTAAGAAAGTGCAAAGACAACTTAACTTCGTTAAGTCAGATTAAAGAACTTCACCCAAGTTGTTAAAGAGCCCTCAGGTATAAACTAATGAAGAAACTGAGGCGATTCAAAGCCCGTTTTAGAGATTTGTCAAGGGCTAAAGTGAAATGAGGTAGAGCTAGGGGCTTTTGAGAAAGAGCAGAAGGGAGAAGAAGAACTCAGATAGGGAGAAACTACTGGCAATAGCTGTGCCTGGTTACATAGAATACGTCTATAATTTATGAAAGAAACTTACTTACTTTAATATCAGTAAATCAAGTATATCACTATTGATTCCTCTCTAATTTGACTTATAGCTTGGGTTGCTGTAGACGTATTGGGAATAAATCCATGTCAGTAAGATTGTATGAGTGCTGTGATGTGTATTTCTTTGATTATTGCGAGATATCTATTTAGAGAGATTCTCTTGGCTAAAAGTATATCTTTATTTAAACCATTCCCAATATTAAAGAGGAGTTCCTCATTTCAATTAAGGTTTAATAAATTTGCATCACTAGTCTACTCAGAGAAATGGAAAAAGCTAATCCCTTCCAAAACGTGCTCCAGGAGCTTCAAGTCGAGGGCCAGACCCTTAAGTATTACTCACTGCCTGCTCTTAACGACGAAAGAGTGGCCAAGCTGCCCTTTTCAATCAGAGTTCTCCTCGAGAGCGCCATCAGAAACTGCGATGAGTTCAATGTTAAGTGTAAGTACCCCCGCAGCAGCTGGTTATAATGAGATCAGAAGAATTCCTATTCCAAGCCCATCCACATCTGTATCCTGACTTTCTTTATTAGCATCCGACATTGAAACCATACTCAACTGGGTTGAAAGCTCAGAGAAGGATCTTGAGATCCCCTTCAAACCCGCAAGAGTCATTCTTCAAGACTTCACGTAAGTGTGCAGCTCGCTGTTTGGTCATAATCTTATCTGCAAATGCACTTTTCCAAGTTTTAACGAACATTTGACCAAGCTTTTGTCTTTAGTGGAGTACCAGCAGTCGTTGACTTGGCAGCCATGAGAGACGCCATGACTAGACTCGGAGGAGACCCAGAGAAGATCAACCCCCTCTGCCCTGTTGACTTAGTCATCGACCACTCCGTGCAAGTCGATGTTGCAGGCACAGCCGATGCAAGAGAGAGAAACGAGGAGCTCGAATTCCAGAGAAACCAGGAACGCTTTTCCTTCCTGAAGTGGGGCCAGAGTGCCTTCAGCAACTTCCTCATCGTGCCACCAGGCTCAGGTATCGTCCATCAAGTCAACCTCGAGTACTTGGCAAGAGTTGTCTTCAAGAGCGAGGATGGAGTTCTCTATCCCGACTCTGTTGTGGGTACTGATTCTCACACCACCATGATCAACGGACTCGGAGTTGTCGGCTGGGGAGTTGGAGGTATCGAAGCTGAGGCAGTCATGCTTGGCCAAACTATTCTCAAATATATCCAATGTTAAAGAGTAAGTGAAGGTATTTAGTCTTGGAATATTTCCATGGTGTTACCCAAGGTCGTTGGATTCAAATTAACTGGTTCAGTGCCAGTTGAGACTACTGCCACCGATGTTGTACTTACCATTACCTAGATGCTGAGAAAGAGAGGAGTGGTCGGCCAGTTCGTTGAGTTCTTCGGACCTGGTTGCCAGAGCCTCACCCTCGCAGACAGAGCCACCATCGCCAATATGTCCCCAGAGTATGGTGCCACCATGGGCTACTTCCCCATTGACGAGCAGACCATCGGTTACCTCAAGCAGACTGGCAGAGACGCTGACAGAATTGCTTCAAAGTAAAAGTTTTAAACTATATAATGAGAGATATAAGAGAAATGCTTTCATTGAGGCATACCTTAAGAACCAGGGACTGTTCAGAGTTTATGACGGTTCTCAACCCGACCCCAACTACTCTGGAGCTTTGATGGAGCTAGACCTCTCAACAGTCAAGCCATCTCTTGCTGGTCCCAAGAGACCTCACGACAGAGTTGAGCTCGCTAACATGAAGAACGACTTCAATAGCTGATAGTGAAAGTGGTATGATATTTAAAAGCTGCATCGCTGCCCCAGTCGGCTTCAAGGGATACAAGATTGCTGAGGAAGAGAGAGCTGCCACCTCACCCTTCACCTATGATGGCACTGAATATCAACTCAACCATGGTTCAGTTGTTATTGCTGCCATCACCTCTTGCACCAACACCTCCAACCCTGATTATATAATCACACTTAAACTATATTCTATATTTTGATGTCATGCTTGCTGCTGGACTTCTGGCCAAGAACGCAGTTCATCAATAAATTTTATCATGAATTTTTAAATGACTTCTTTTATTTTTTAATCTAAATATTATAACCAAGATGTGAGTGGAAAAGGGACTCTCTGTGAAGCCCTACATCAAGACTTCTCTCTCCCCAGGATCAGGAGTCGTCACCAAGTACTTCGAGCTCGCTGGCGTCACCCCTTACCTCGACAAGCTCGGCTTCACCCTCTCCGGTTATGGTTGCATGACCTGCATCGGAAACAGTGGAGATGTCCATGCCTCAGTCAGTCAAGCCATCACCTCCAAGGACCTCGTAGTCGCAAGTGTCCTCTCAGGAAACAGAAACTTCGAAGGCAGAGTCCATCCCCTCACCAGAGCTAACTACCTCGCCAGTCCTCCTCTCGTTGTTGCCTACGCCCTTGCTGGCACCGTCAACATCGACTTCGAGACTGAGCCCCTCGGCACTGACACTAACGGCGCCCCAGTCTTCCTCAGAGACATCTGGCCCAGACGTGATGAAGTTCAGCAAGTCACCCAGAGCGTGATCAAGCCAGAGATGTTCAACGAGATCTACAACAAGATCAGCGGCGGCACTGACAGATGGAACAACCTCGTTGCTCCTCAGGGCAAGCTCTACCAGTGGGACGAGAAGTCCACCTACATCCACGACCCTCCCTTCTTCAAGGGCATGGAGAGAGAAGTCAAGGCCAGAGAGT
>JAJKFJ010023997.1:0-24223 GCA_027382625.1 Tetmemena sp. SeJ-2015 | reverse complement strand
GACGAGTATGACGATTTAAAGCATAGGTCAAGCTTAAACACTAACTTATAACGGAGGAACTTGGAATCAATACTCCTATAACCTTTTATATAATTATCATTATATTAAGCCTGATATTCCCACCGTATAACTCTTTCAGCAACTCTTCTATAATATTCTTTGAGTGTGACCCTAAGACTTATTATTTGCTTTTTCTTTTTTTATTTTGCTTATTACACTTTCACTTCTTTCACAGATGAAACTTACTCTCAATTAATAAGTGTGTGTGCTATTTATAATTCTTTTTTTTCAATGGATAGGCTAGCTGCTTAAACTATATTTTTAAAAAAATTAATAAAATTAATATAAAAATCATATAAATTTGGAATTCTTTAGAGTTAATTTAAAGTTTTATATGATGAGGTTTACTATATAAAGAAAATCTACTACTCCAACTTGCAATTCGGTTGTGGAATATAGAGTCTCTTTAGATACCGCATAATTATAAGAGCAAAATATTATATTTAAATGCAAACAAATACACCATTTAATAAATTCCCAAAGTAATTTACTCAAAATAACGAATACTATAAAAGAAACTCTTATTGTTTTAAAGAAGATAAAAATATAAAACTTTCTTCTCAATATCGAATAGTGGATAAAAATAGTCAATGAGTTTTTATTTTATAAACTTAAATATCTAAAAACAAAATTTTTTATCTCTTTGGTTGTATTTAATCAATCAAAATACTTTTATTCCTTAAACAAAGCATTTTAAAATTTAAAATAAAAGATTGTATTTTTATTTAAGATTTAATATTCATGATAATTCTACTTAATAAAGCTCTTTCAAATATAATTTTATAATCAGATTAAACTGCACTTGGCTTGAGTTGGTTCACCTACACAGATAGTAACTCCACCATAAATTACCTTATATCAGACAGATCCATGAATACTAAACAAGTTGTAATCAAAGTGCAGGCCTATATCAAGCAAGACCAGCAGTCTGCCTATTACTACATCTTCATAAATCTAAAAGCTGATCCTTGTGAAGAAGCTCAAATAGTTTCTTAATTTAAATCTATAGCTTATTCTATAAGTTGATCCAGAGCCAATGGGAGATGTGTAATACGATTTAATCTACAAGGATGGGTACTTTTTGAATACTATAAGTTACACTCAGACTTAACTCAAAGATTGCCCTGCTCAAATTTATACTATTTTTATTGTATAATTAAATTACTATTACAGCTGTAAGCAGAACAACAGGTGCCATTGTCTAGACATTTTATCAGTAAGTTGGAAATGATATTCTAACTCAGGGAATCACAAGTACCGACACTTACTTAATTACAGTGAGCTTTGCAGTTAAAAACAATACACAATCAACTACCGCAAATATATTTGATGTGATAATTTTGTTTCAAAGCAAATAAAATAATCCAAGAAAAAATATATCAAATTCATATTGAAAGAATATTATTTAATTTCTATATAAATGATCTAGATAATCGTAATTCCTGATTATTTTTATCATATATATTATTTTTAAATATTGATTTTGAGTGTATCAAAGTTTTTTCCAATTTGATTTGCATAAATTCATTGCACTCTCATAATTTATTTGCCTTTAGTTTTTCTAATAAAATGGGTCAACAAGAACAGTAAATTTTATCTCTTTTTTGCCAAATTCTCTTATATATTTTTTTCAAAGTCAACTTGACCTTTGGGTTGATTTTCATATTATGAAACACATGAATTTCTTTCGCGTTTATCGATGTTTGTGACTTATATTATTTTATTTCTCTAAAGATAATTTTTTTAAATACAGTTTATACAACGAAAAATAGCACATAATTCAATTTGAAGATTGTAGATTATTGCCCCATCAAGATTAAAATATATATTTTGAAACAATAAATTATATCTATCAACTATGCAATATCACCTGGTACTGTAGTTTCATCCATATAAATCAGTCTCAAACAAAGACTAAACATCTAATTTGATGCATGGCAACCCAAAACTTCCTACTGCAATGAGTCCATTACCTACACTATTCTCAAATTACCGAGCTTTTGCAGTTTTGACACATGGTCATTGGTATTAAAGTAAAATTTATTTAAATTAAATTTATGATTAAGCTGCTATCCGACTTCAGATTCATCTGACGTAGGTACCTTTAATTTGGCTCTGTCTACAGTTATTAGAACTATCATTAAATGCTATATTATAATGTTATTTTCATAAAATGTATTAAGACTGACCCATTTACTTTGACTGTGAGTAGTACTCCTTATCCTTATACAATCCCCTCTGAGACATTTGACTTTGAGGACTATTTCTAAGTCAAAGACTTCTCTGTTAAAGCCGGTTTCATTACAGCTCAGCAGCTTTTTAAAAGCACTTCTTTATATCAGTCATTTCAAAGTTTCTTTGAATTGACTGTAGATTTTCGAGAAGCCTTCTATCTCTCTAATTTTTAAGATACCAAAGTTGTCTACAGTCTTAAAATAAATTTAGTCCAAGCATAGATGATAAAGGAGGAAGTTACTCAATTACTCTCATAGCTAAATCTAAGTCAACTGGGTTGAAGTATTACCTAAGCTATATGCTTCTAGTCATACCTTAAGATCCAGAGTAAGAGAGTGATCCCTCCGAACCGGTAGGAGAGACTGACGGCACAGAAATATCAAAATATGACATTTTTAAATTGACTTCCTTAAGTATAAGTATTTCAAGTCTTCCTCGCCCTTGAGCGCATAAATGGGGCCCATAAATAGTTCTTAAATTCAATTTAAAATACAATTTCACATTTTAATAGATATGGAGGATTCACTTTAACATTCAATGACACTCTTTTGCAGCCCAAGAACGCATCAGTGATAGTAGAAGCTCTTGCTTTAAAATTTTCAGTAATAAATGGAGCCACTCAGCAAGCAAACGCCAAAGTGCAAGCGGTAACAAGTTATGAGGTTCTTAACTTTGGCAAGAGATCTATTGATATTTAAGTCACTTTTTCAAATTAATTTTTGTTTAATTAAAATCCTAAAGCCATCTCCCAACTCGAAAAATATCTTTTCTATATAGTTTATTTAAGTAAATTACTTTCCCTTAAATATTTTGATTTTTAATATAGATTTAACTCTCAGTAACGATAATTTGAGTTGATTTAATATTTCAGTATAGCAATCAGACTAATTGCAGTGCAGCTTCGCTAAGAACTATTACTTCATTAACTACAAGATCAACAAATTTTTAGGGTTCTAAGTTTTTATATTTTTAGATTAACTCCATAGTCGAGCCTTAGTTGACTCTGAAGAAAACTATTCCTACTCAATTCCTTAATTCAAGTAAGCCTAATTTTTTTCTTAATTTACGATAGCTGCAATAAAATATGATAAATAATTTATCAATGGCGTTTTTGGGTAGCAGTGCCTCCGCGGCATCCCAAACACTCACTTACACTATCGTAATCAATCTATACAAATTAATTAAATATTATGACAAATCTGTTCTTACAATTGTTCATGAAATTCTCTATGAAACTAATTCAAAGATTGTATCATTATTTAAATGTTTTGACTAATGTGGAGGATGATGTCTTTGATGAATCTAATAGTGAGTCTCAGTCTTTTCAACGTGAGACTACCTGGAAACGTCATCGCCTGCTTTGACGCTCTGATAGGAATATCTTAAATGCAGCTTATAGATAAAAATACCATCAAGTCTTGGCTTAATGAGAAGGAATCTAAAAATAAAATACTATAGATAATCTGGTACTGACAGTTCTAGTGACAGTGATGGCTCTGGGGGCTCCTTCAGCAGTTCCAACTTAGTGTCTAATATGGGTTTCGCATTCATCGCAATTATAGCGATGCTAGTTATTATTCTCATCTTAGTAATTATGATCAAACTCCTCGCAAAATATCATCTGTAAGGTCTATCAATAGTAAATTTTTTTTAATTACTCATTTTAGATTGAATAAGATTTTTGATCTCCTCAAGTAAAAGTTGATCTAAAAAAATAATATTTAAACCCACATTAAAATTGATGTTCAGCAGTTTTATCAGAACTTATTAGTAAGGGTATCTCAATTATAAATTTAATTTAATTTTGCAGTGACTTCAAGCTACACCATTTCACAAGTAATATGCTAAAGAATAACTTCATTTAGCTCAATACTGGCTTACAAGAGTAGAATTTAAATTTTATCTTAAAGAGATTGATGTGATGAGTTTGGTAATTAAAAAATTAAATTTCAACCGTATTGCTCGTCCTTGTCTATATGACTCCTCTCCTCACTATATTTTTCCTATATCGCAATAAGAATGAAGTTTCAAAGCCTCATTTTTAATAAAAGTTTGGCTCCTTTTATCTTGGAATAGATCTTTCCAATCCTTTTATCATCATACATAATCTATATTGAAAGTATAGAATGTCTTTTCTAATATGGAATTGCATGCTATATTTTCTTCGCTGACTGATCTATGCAGCTGCAATCATACTTTATATAAACAACCCCCTCCTGTAGTTGAGTTATTAAACTGTTTTTACTTTGGTAACTGTGTATCTGAATTTGGCGTTCATGCATCTTGACACCTGGGGGACAAATGTGATAGAGATTCATAATGAAATCTGTTACTACTTTATTGTATTGCTCATGTATTCACTCTGTGATTATGTCACAGACATCGATCTTAGATACAATATCAAATTATTAAAGTGCTTGCTCTTTTAATATTGGGTGGGTGATTAGCTTCATCACTCTCTATTTCTTTGCAGTGAACATCATGGTGCTATTTGGAGGCATGTTTTACAATCTTTGCTCTGCTCTCCTAATGAAAATGAGAAAGTATTGCAACAGAAGGCGTTTGAAAAAAGCTTAGGAGGAGGCCGAAATTATGAAAAGTATTATGGATGATCCAAGCATGGCCCACATATAAGCTTAACTAACTGATGGAGGAGATATTTTCACTAATTTAGACAATACTTTAAACAGAACATAGAATCTGACTCAAGATGAGAGCAATGAAAATTGCTTGATTTAACCCTCACATCATAAGAGAGTCAAAAAGAAAGATTTTATTTTTATATTAACTGGCATCATTTAATTTATCTGTATTGAGTTTTATTGTGCATAAATTTATTTAAATAAGGAACTATTAAACAAGATTGCGCACTTTTTTTTTAAAAATAAATTTTTTCAATAAATCTAAAATCATTGATTTAAGACAAATTATTAAAAAGATATAGGCAAGATTTCATAAAAAAGCCATAAGAAAAAGTAAAAGTAAAGAAAGCTGTGTTCTAAATATATTTTTATCATGTACAAAGAACTCAAAAATAAAAAAAATATAAGTTCATTTTAAAGTGAAATATATATAGAAGCTGTCATTTTAAGAATAAACCAAAAATGATAGCGAAACTTATAGGGAGTCAATCTAGCATGACCAAAAATAGGCATAAACTGCCGTCCCTTTTGTGAATGAAATAACTCGTGCCAATGAAAGTCTCTTCAAAAGGTTCAACAGATAAAAGTCTGGCAGTCATCGCACCTTATCTAGCTTTAATGACCAAGTCAATTTTAGAAAAGTTACTCCAATTGCTTTATACCAAATTTAACTTATCAAATTTAAACTTCAATTTTTTATTGCTATGCAGGGATTTATGAAGAAGCAGATGGAGTACTACGGATCCTTGAAAACTAACAACTCACCTCTAATGGTGGGTCCCTCTGCTCGCAGTAGCAAAAACACTCGATTAGAGATTGATCAACCCCATTTAATTTACAATGCTTGAATTCAATGTTTAATTTTATGAGTCGGACTTAATCTCAATTAAATAGGTCTATAAAGACTGCAGAATAAAACTAGCTTCCGCTTGGATTAGACTCTGAATAGAAAGCGCGGCCCAAGCTTCAAAACTTTGAGTTATTTTAGTCAATATAATTAAAGATGATCCTTTTTTACTTTTAAGAGGAAGACGACGATGATCAAGCGATATAAAGACAGCGCCTGTAGAATGAGATAATTAAAACTAATATCCCAGCTTTTGGTTTGAATAATCAAGAATTACTTCCTCCCATACAATACTTTAAGGCCTAAAATTTAAATGTAACTTTAGAAAATAAAGATTAATAGTAATTTGAATGAATGCTATAGATTCTAGCAAGCTCACTTAACTGAAGAGCAGGTTAAAGAACTTTTGAAAATTCTCCACTAAATCTTTTATCGATCAAAATACTAGTATTTAGAATATAATTATCAAATCCCAAGTATCTAAAATATTAAAAACGAAATTAATTATATTTTTTGTTCCAATCTTCAAATTTTATTTTAACAAAGAAGTTTAATCAAAACAAATATTTTGAATTGATAAACCACCACTAAAAGTTTATATAAAACTCGAAGGCAAATATAATAATTTATCAATTTGATTTTTAGCTATAAACTTTTATCTTTAGTCTTAAAGTTATAACCTTAAATAAATTATTAATGCTTATTTTACTTAGAATGTTGATACTTCATCAGATTTCACTTTTTAACATTTTTGAAAAGCACATATACTTCAATTCAAATTTTAAATTCAAGCTAAATTTAAATAGATGGAAAAATAAAATAACTTCCCAGTCAAAAGCTGAAAGGTCAGAGACTTTAGGTTAATGATTTAAAGTACCACTCTAAGAATGGCCTTCAAAAATTTTTCTCTATATTACATTAAAACGAAAATTTTTAATCTCCATTTCTTATTTCTAATCACTAAAATAAAAATATAAAGGCTAGTTTATAAATATAGTTTTCATTATTTTAACAATAATTGCTCACACACTCTCTAATACTTACGGCTTAAATATAAAAACCAATATATTTGCAACATCTACTTTGGCATATTTGAGACATGCTTTAAGATTATGAAAAAGAGGATGTGCTTCGATCAAGATTTGAAGAAATAAAATTATCTAAAATTATATATGCATATATCCTACAATAGAATAGTTGAAATTTAAGTAAAGTTTATCCCATCTCCTCCGGTTCTCTCACTCAGTACGGCCTATCGAAAAAGTATGCATGCAAAACTTTAGTATAGAGCACAAATGCAAGGGCTTAAAATACCGAAACCACTAGTAGCCACATGTATAACCAAAGTGCATTCTTCTGCTTAGACAAAGTAATTGAATCAGAATAGGTTAAGCTGCTTGAGTTGAGCGAGTTATTTGAAAGAGCATACACGATTATACAAGTTATCATTGCAAAAACTATCATCAGAGCGATTAAATCTACAAGCAAGTAACGCCACCAAAGCAACCGGCGAGCAAGTCCATCCATCTTAATGATAATCAGAAACACTATGTTGAGGATCAGATACATCAGCAACACCACTTCGATAAACACAAAATAGTAAGTCCAACTGTCAACTAGGGCTGAAGAATTGACAGCTATCAAGTAAGGGTGGACAGCAAGTACAACTGCTATTGCGACACAGTTTATAATAAGTAAACCCCATGGGCGAGGAAGTTCTCTCTGCGTTTTCAGTTTGTCTTTGTAATGCTTGTAAGAGTAAGGTCTTCCTTTTTCATCAAAGACTTTGCTCTTCTTGACTTTAGATTGAGCGCAGAGAACTCTACAGCAGCTGATTGGGCACTCAGCTTCAAGGTCCTTCTCCTAGAGGAAGCTTATTATGATATGTGCAACTATCTAAATGAAGTAGTATATTGGCATGAGGTAGAGCATTGCCTTTAGAAAAGTGCCTCTTCTAGAAAGAACTGCGTCTTAGGCAAATTATGGATAATCCCCTGAACAGACCTGAGCTTCGTACCTTACTAGCCTCATTAAATTAAATTTTTTATTGCAATATTGAGTAAGATATATGAAAAAATTTAAGCCTGTATACAAAAAGGACTACAATAGTTGCGATACCAAGGAACTCGTTTAGCTGAACAACTATGTACGCTATTCCCATTATCTTAGCTTTAAAGGAGTAGAAGATCATACACATCGCTCTGAAAGAGTCAATAAGATAGTAGGTGAAGATCAGTTATAAAGGGATTCTAATCAGGTAAGCAGATGCAAATCTCGTCGTAGTATAGCCCATCTGTACGCTTCCTTTCGCAGCCCAGCACTCAACTCCTACTTCTACTGTGAATAGATTAATGGCAGCTATTATCGCAATGACAGTCGACACTATGAAGTAGCAAGAGTACTGGAAGAGAGTTATTCGTTCCAGTCCACGATCCACTCTCTGCCTCACATCAAGTTTGTTAGCAATGTTTATCTCGCACTTGGTCCTCGCCTTTATTATTTCAATTTATACTCATCCCACTTAAAGCCAATTTAATTTTATCACTCTAAATTTAGCCCACCAATCTTTAAAACCAATATCAATGAAGAAGAGATACATCTCAATCATTTTAATGCTCATGAAGTTATTATAGGTTTAAAATAGGATAAATAATTAATTCAAAGAAAGGGAGAGGGCGCATCCGCTCAGAGGAACTAACTATACAATCACTAAAATAATGCTTGAGAATAACTACGACAAGACCAACTAGAACGCAGCCTTCGGTGACGGAGAGGCTTACAAACGCCAAGTTGAAGAGGCGAAGAAGAAACTTAGAAAGCAGATCGCAGTGCTGATTGGACTCTCTTTCCTACTCTCGCTGGCTGTGTTTCTAATCTTTTTCTGGATCATCAAAGTTTGAAAAATTAAACTAAGCTAATCTATATTAGTTGATATTTGTTTGAAGAGACCACTTAGCTAACCACTGCCTTGAAATTTAACTTATTCCTTATGAACTATCATCATCATTATCCTTAAAACGTTAAACTTTTTACTAAATTCTTCGTCTTGGTCTCAAATATCGTCCTCCTTGAATTAATCACTCTTATCTTGAAATGGGTTTGAAAGTTTTTGACTGATTTAAAAATGAAAACATTTATAGATAAGATGATTTTATGATCAGAAGTTTGGAGACTTGGTGTATTTTATAATTATTTTTAATGGACCTTGATTAGAAAGTTAATTAAAAAGCAAACTCTGAACAGCAGGCGCTTATTGCCAACAGTCCACTCGAGTAAACTACTAGTGCTAATACTTCTAGTTTCGACAAGCACTCAACTGGACTATAACAATAAATTTTAAGTTCTTTCATATATGACTAATTAAGCTGGTGAGCATTGCGAAATAACAACAGCAGTAGTAAATTGAGAGCATGAGCCAAGCAACCACAGTCGACAGCAACGAATATGATAAATAAGAAAATAATTCAATTAGAGTGTGTGTATGTGTATGTATGAGATGGTGAGCGACGAATTCGACTTTCAAGAGATTAAGCAGTCTCCGTAGTTTGGGATAAAGCGCTACAAGGACTCAGTTTACTTCGGCCACATCAAAGATAAAAAGAGATAGGGCAAGGGCGTCATGGTCTATCTAAATATCCAAGGCAGAGTCTACGAGGGAGATTGGGCCAAAGATAAGAGAGAGGGTCGGCAAATATAATAACTTATTAAATGCATGTTTATGTCGTGGTTATGAGCGGTTCGCTAACGGAAACACTTAAAGTTTTAATTAACTTATCAGGGAGATTATGTAGACGGGAAAGCTGAAGGGAAAGGGCTCTATACTTGGAAGAATTAAGCAGTCAAATATATAGAGATTATTATAATTGTAAGAATGGAGAGACTTACGATGGGGAATGGAAGTCGGGCACTAAGAATGGGTACGGGGTTTGGAAAGGAGTAAATGGGGAGTCCTACATCGGTTAGTGGAAAGACGGTAAGTCTGAGGGCTATGGAGTTCACCAGTGGAAGAACGGCGATAGGTATGAGGGTGAGTGGGTTGCCTGGCTGAGGCATGGCTATGGAACTGACTTCTTTGTTGCAGTAATTATATATCTTAAATCTTTGTGAATGGCGATACCTATGTGGGCCAATATAAGTTAGGCAAGCCTGAGGGCTTCGGTCTGTACACTTGGAAAAATGGAAATACTTACCAAGGCATCTTCCATGGAGGACTAAAAAATGGAAAGGGCAAGTGGAAGAAGAAACCCTCGTAATAGGCTGAGGATGAAGCAAAGAGGAATGGAAGTGGGCAAGTGAGGTGTAACTACTACGAAGGCGACTACGAATTCGATAAGAAACACGGCTGGGGAATCTTCGAATGGGAGAGCGGCAATAAGTATCAAGGCTAGTATATTGACGACGAAAGAAATGGATTTGGCACTATGGAGAATAAAGATAGTCACTCTCAATTTGTATATTGATGGTTTATGGAGTGGATAGATGGTAGCATCTACAAAGGGCTTTGGGAAAATGGGATTCAACACGGCATTGGGTTTATGATTTTGCCAGATGGAATTCGAAAAGCAGGCTTCTTCGATAAGAACATCTACAGATAGCAGCTGCATACTATTGAATAGTTTGACGAAGAGATAATGAAACATTTAGAGAAGGGAGCTCAAGTGCCTGCAGAGTTCAGAGAAGAGGTTCTTGAATTCCTTAATGACTATACAAATGTAATATTTAACGTTAGGTAAATGAGAGAGAACCTTAGATCAGACTTTCACCAGATCCTCTGATAAAGGATAGCAGCATACAGCAATTTGGAAACTATGAGGACATGGACAGGAGCATTAAGGATCCTCTAACTTAGGGATAGACCTCGATGAAGTTAAACTAGGCGCGTTCAGATTAAGAGGAGGAGTTAGATGTTACTTTCAAGCATGCAGAGAGGGAAGACTCAAATGATGAGCAAGCCTATAATATCAAATAGTCTGAGAGCGAAGAAGAGAAAGAAGATACCCACCAACCAAAGGTTATGGAGACTCTCCCTCAGTACGAGTCAAATATTAAAGTTCTTTAAATATTCTCATTGAAGTCAAGAATGGAAAAATCAATAGCCACTTAAGAACTGCCAACAAATCAAAGCGTGATTCCTTAAAAAGAAACTCAAAATAGGCCAGAGTTAAAGCAAGTAACCACTCCTCTGCTTTACAAGTAAGATGGTTATTTATTTATTGGTCCCTCAAGAGCTCAGCCCTTGCCTCAACCTGACTCTCAGTTGTCTAATTTCATGCAGCTGAACAGCTACAACGATGAAGACTTGAACTACAGTTCAGGAGATAACCCATTTCCAGTTCTTGGGAAGAAGCCTTTATATAATTTATAATATCTTATTATTAATTACCTTACAATAAGACTGAGACGCAATCGATACTGAATCCACCTCCAAAGCGCTTCATAGAGGTCTCTCCTGAGGAGCCAAGTCAGGTTAACACAAACATCTTTCCTCAGATCTCAAAACTCAGTGATAGATCCTCTTTCATTTAGAGCCCTTAAACATTGTTCATTTTCTTAATTAGAAGCCTGCCAGATATTAAACCGGAGAGAAAAACTGAGAGGCCAGCTGCTCAAGGCAACAAAGGAAAGCCTCTCGATAGAGTGAGAAAGATCCCTTATCCTCAGCCGATGAGCATAGTCATGAATGAATACACCTCCTCCCACCCTAGTGATTTAATTTAATTTACCTAAGAAAGATTTGTAAATCAATTTTCTAAAACTTATATTTAATTTTCACTTTTATTAGTTTAGAGCCAGCGAGTGATGCAACACCCTGCGAGAGTCAGTCCTAAGGTAAATTCGCAAGCTGACTAAATGAAAATGCCTAAAATTAAGTACAAGCCCAAGGGATTAAACCAGAGTGAGATCCTGCGAGAGAGCCCAAAGAGACTGAAGTACATGGACTTCGATATGATCCCTAAGAAGAGGACTTTAAAGGCAGCACCCATTTTTCAAAATGACAGGTCGAATTCACTGGGCAGGCCAAAAATAGTTTGATTAGTTTTAATCTCTTTATATTTTGTGCCCTCAATCTAACAATAGAGATTCTAACAATCCCCTAAGTCTATGATACAACAGTCTATAAACTAAGTTGTATCTTCTTATATATTTAAGTCTTTAGTAACTCCAAGGCAGGCTTCTAATGTGAGGTAGTAAGCAGGCCCTAAGTTTATCCAAGCACCTAAACAGCTAGGTTCACTCCAGCCTCTGAGGAGAAGACCCTAAAATCAGATTCTCAACACCAATAGCAATAAAACTACTTTATTAAATTGGAGTGTTTATGGATAGCACTGACAGCATGGAGAAGATAACTTTCAATCCCTTGGCTGACGACAGAGTAGACCCCAATCTCAATTAGATGCCCCGCTACATGAATATCCCCTCACTCAAGGCTCTTCAAAATTATCTATGCACTATAATAAACTTATTCAATTAATTACGTGAACCCAAAGAGATAGATCTAGAAGCAGCCACAGCCTAGAAGACCTCAGCTGCAGAAGCTCTAGCCCCAGCCTGCAAGCAAGTACAGACAGGGCAGCAGTATTGTGAACAGTGGAGTTTATCGAAGCCAAGCGAGTCCATAGAACGCTCTGAGCAACGCAGTCTACCACAGCAAGAACTTGTCAAGTGGAAACAGGTCACTCATCCACTCCTTCGAGCCCAACAACAAAAATCTAATCAGACTTGGCAGAGTACAAATTAAAATGTATTTTCAAAAGTGTTGTTGATTTTTGAGAGGGAGCAACCACACCAACTCTAACCAGGGTAGCTTGTCAAGACAGCCTCACTACAGAAATAACTCTTTGGAGTATCCTGCTTCCAAGAACACTAACACCTCACTCAACAAAAGCACATTAGCTCCAGCGCTCAGTTCAAGACTCCCTAAGCATATCTCAGCTGCAGCTTCCAACTTCAGTGGCCGTTTAAATTAATTGAATGAATGACATTCTAGTTTCAGGACCAATGATAGAGGCTCACAGAGAAGAGACTATCAAGACTCCATTCAGAGTGTAGAACGGTCTCAGGCTAAGTTCAAGCAGTACTAAGCAATTGCCCAGCCAAAGAGAACTTGGATTCCTTCAGGTAAACAATAATTCATAAATATTATGTTGTTGATCTTATTTCTATCTTGAAAGATAGATTTAATGCAAGAGCCCTAAAGAACGAGAAGTATGCGAAATACCTTAACTTCAAAACCAACTTCTGATTTTCACAGTTATCAATCTATTAAACTCTATTTCACAAGTTAAGCATGAATTTATTTTTTCTCATTAAGAAGATTTCATATGCTTAAGGGATAACTATAATTTAAATAATCCTCGTCTTCATGTCTTCATTCTAAGAGCTCTAATCTTTTACAACGCCATCGTCTACAGATAAGGAAAAAGAGTGACTGTAAAGTTACTTATAGCATGCAAATCCAGATTATTAATTTATAGATTTAATAAATAGATAAGCGATTATTATAATAATTATAAGTAAAATGCTGAAAGGCGTATCCAATAAAATTACTCTCAGCGTAGTGGCACTCGTGGCCACCTCCCTGATTAGTTAAGCCTCTGCTCAGGATGTGAAGGCCCCCTTCAGAGTCAACCCTGACTCCAGACTGATGGAGGACTCAGTGGGCAGATCTATCATCTTCCACGGAGTCAACGTAGTTTACAAAGTTGACCCATAAACTACCAAGTAACAATGGAAGTATTTGATAATTTAGTGATAGCTTTACATTCCCTCAAATGATGTATTCGATCCTCAGCTGTCACTGACCGACGACGACATTAAGAACATGGTAGACTGGGGCTTTAATTTCGTGCGCCTTGGAGTTATGTGGGAGGCAGTTGAGCGTTCCCCTGGCGTCTACAACCTCACCTACTTGGCTGAGGTTGAGAAGCTAGTCAACAGATTGGGACAGAAGGGCATTTACACCTTGGTTGATGCCCATCAGGATGTGTTCGCAAGACACATCTGCGGAGAGGGAGTGCCTGACTTCTACGCAGCTGACAACGTACTCGACCACTCTTGCAAGGGAGGCATCATCCCCTACTTCGCCTCCATCCTTGGTCTCTGCAAGTCCATCAAGGATTACGGCTTCCGTTTTGACTCCAACGGCGATCCCCTCATCGCTGACTGCGTCAAGAACAACTTCGCCATGTACTACCCCTCAGCTGAGTCCATCTCTGGCTTCCAAAGACTCTACGACAACGTCGACGGCCTCTAAGACAAGTACGTTGCCTACTGGGCTGCAGTTGCAAAGTACTTTGCCAAGAACAAGTTCGTGCTAGGATATGATCCCTTAAACGAGCCCTTCCCCTCCAACATATTCTCTGACCCTACTCTCCTCGAGCCAGGCAGATTCGATGCTGAGCTCCTTCAACCCATGTAAACGAAATTCAATCTCGTAGGAGCTTATGTGTAGTAATTGATGTTTACAAGCGCGCCTATGATGAGTACTACAAGGCTGACAAGAACAAGATCATGTTCTTCGAGCCAGGCGAATTCCCCGATGAAATTGGAATATTCGGTGGACTTGTCTTCCATCTTGGATTCACTGAGGCCCCAGGTGGTGCTGGCAACAAGACCACCCACGTCCTCAACGATCACACCTACTGCTGCCAGCTATCAGCTGACTTACTCTAGTCTTATATATTATTTGACATGTGCGCTACTGGAGAGCCTCCTCTGGAGTAGGCAGCTGCTTGCAAGGAATGGCATCAGAAGAGAGTGGGCACCAGAGCTCAAGACGCAGCCAGATACGGAGTGCCTCTCTTCATCAGTGAGTTCGGAGCATGCCTCGACACCTAATCTTGCGTCCAGGAGATCAACTCTGTTAAACCATCTTATCATTAAGTTTAGTAGTGATAGGATCCTATTTGGTTTGGTGACACCTGCGATGAGAACCTTGTTGGCTGGGCTTACTGGCAATTCAAGAACTTCGCTGACCTGACCACCTCAGCTGGTACTTCATCTGAAGGTTTCTACAACTCTGACGGTACTCTCTAAGAAGGAAAGGTTAAGGCCCTCACTAGATCATACGTCTATCATCATGATTATCTTGACTGATGATCTATTTGTTATAGGCAACCCAAGGTGTGTTGAAGTCCATGTACTTCAGCACTGACAACGCCACTCTCGTTGCCACTTTTGTAGCTGACACCACCATCAACGCTCCCACCATCGTCTACATGAACCAAGACTACTGGATTCCTCATGGAGACGTCACCACCCTAGTTGTATCAATCTAATCAGTGAGTGATCGTCCTTATTATAAGTTGATTTGACAACAGGCCAGGTCCTGGAATTGAACGTTGACTTCATGCTCTTCATGAATGCCAAGCACTTCAACCACGTCCAGATCGTGAACCAAGACTTAAACGGCCACCTTATCAAACTCACAGTCGACCAACAACCCCAGAGAGTCGATATCATTTGAGAGAGAAACACCAACCACTCTTATTCACCCTCCTCCTATCTTATCCAAATTATTATTTCAAGACAACAATTCTAAAATTAGTAACACAGTTTATACACTGATCAGCTCAACAGTATTCTTATACTTTAAAATAATTGAATAGTTTCATAAACTGTGTTTACCATAGATATCTTATATAGTCAAGCGTCTATAACTTTTTTAGGATATTTAGAGGCGTAGGTGTGAGGCTTGAAAAAGAAAAGCATGATCCCTGCGCAGATAGACAGCCCTCCGTAGATGTAGAAAACTCCTCCATAGCTTATCAGTGGCAACAAGGTCTTGCTAGTCAGAATACCCAAGCATGCGCCAATTGCGTTTCCGAAGAACAGCACAGAGTAAATTCCTTAATCAATATGAAATTAAGGTATCAAAGATATTAAAATTTGGGAGCCTAGGTTTGAGCCATAGAGGTCTGAGGCAATTGCGGGGAAGATCACAAAATGAGCGCCCTCGCAAATGAAAACCAGACCAATCCAAAGCAAGAAGAGATATTGGTTGCTTGCCACTAGATCGATAGTGAAGCAAATAGCTGTCTGCAGAATAAGCGCAGCTATGTAACACTTCTTAAAGCCAATCTTGTCATGGACCGCGCCCCAAGCAAACTTTGCAATAAAGGAGAACAAGAAAGCAAAAGCAGTTGCAAGTGTGAGGAAGGCATCGTTGAACATCTGAGTTTGACCGTAACTCTTGAGGGAGGGTTTCATGAAGAAGCTGAAACTGATTGAAAGAGTCACCATAATTAGGATGTGCAAAAACGGCCACTGCTTCACAGACTGCATAAGAGTCTAGTGTTCAAAAGGATGATACTTCTCTTGGGTTGCTCTCATAGTTTGGTAGCCTTCAGCATGTTGGGATGAGGAGGAATCTTTTCTATTGTTAGAGTTTGAAATATGGAGGCTATTCATTCTCACTTGAGTATTTGGACTTTAAAAGTATATTGAATTGAACTTTGCTGCTCTGAGTCTATTAGTCTCTCCTTCATCTGACTCTTGTGGCTCTGTCTTTCATTGTTGATAGACATGGGTCTCCTTAACTGCTACTGCTGCTGATCTTCTTCTTCTTCGCTCGACTGATCCTTCTTGCTGATTATAAACTAAAACCATTAAAGATTAGTAAGACAGCGAGAAGTACGAGGCCAAAGTAGAAATAGGCAGTGTACTGTAGCATCTTGGGCACGTTTTAAACTACATCACTACTTGGAGAATAGTACATTTCCATTGCCTTGCCTACCATGACAGTCTGATCAGGCATCATATTGTTGGGGTTGGCAATTGCTGCAGTGAAGAAGGACCAGCAGATGGCTCCGAGACTGTAGCAACTTAGGATCATGCCTGAGACCATGCCCTTACGCTCTGGGAAGAACAGCCAAGCGTTTCTCACAGGCAGCATGTATATCATACCCAAGCCAACTCCACTCACACCTGCGAACAGGAAGAAGAAAAGTGCATAGCTCTTGACTAATGACATCAGGAAGATAGGCACTGTGAAAAGTAGTCCTCCAATCAATAGCTACAGCCGAGGGTCAATTTAATACAGGAGAGTGAGTCAATTATAAGATATTTTATGTGTAGTTGATAATATAAATATCCTATTTCTCTTTCAGTAATTATAATATAAAATATCTTCTTGTTATAGTGAAACTGAAGTGAGAGTAGCCTAAACATGAGTGCACCTAAAAAGTTTCAAGGACAATTCAGTGTAGCCGCCGGCATGATCACAAAATAAAAAGTTTTCTATATTTATATGTGCGTGCATTCTTTGTTTTATGATGGTTCAGTTGGTAAAGTTTTTTACTGAAATGAATGAGGATTATAGGTACTGGGGTTCATTCCTATCTGGGGCAACATACTGATCTACTGCACCTCTTTCCTGAGGCAGTACGATGACACAGTCAAGATATCAGACGTGTTCGTCATCTACCCCATCCATCTCCTGGTGGGAGCGATCTTCATGCAACCGGGTTCCTACATCATAGGCAAAATTATTATCCATACTTTTTAAATTGACTCACTCTTGCTCTGAATAGATAGATGTTTGATTCTAATATCTACTCAATCTTAGAATAAAGGCAAAAAATGAATTGTATAATTAATCTCAAAAACCGAATTCTCCCTCATTCTCACTCCTCTAATTACTAATTTTGTGCCGATTGGTATAATAGGGAACTCTTCTCCCAAGTTTTGATTATCTTTGTAGACTGGGTAGACTGAGTCATTCACTCTGTATATGAAACCCTCCATGCAAGTGTATTCTTCTCTATCAGCATCCTCATCCTCAACTTTTTACTAACTTGCTTGCACCTTCTCAAACTTAATAAAAGTTAAATCTTAATCACTACATTTATATTCTAAACTCTTAAATGTCGCCTGACTTCAAAAGCTCTTGTCTGAATAGTCTGAGGGTGGCAGTATTCATTCCCATCATAGCCTTTTTTGCAAAGGCAGTCTCAAGTCTAAATATCTCCTCACCTCATTATCAAATAAATGACAGAAGGAAAAAAAAATTAAAGGTGATAATTATCAGTAGGGATTGAAGGCTCCTCAATGAACTTTAGATTTTAAATGTCTTTCCCTTCTTCAAGAATCTCCCTACAAACAAGCAGGGCATACTCTATTCAGCTGCACATACGTTTAGAACTGGAACTGCTGAGAATCTGCAGGTTGAAGCTTGGACTCTCCTCTCATGTCCATGAAGCAAACCTTCTCTTACTAACCACCCATCTCTTGCTCAATTCATTCATGGATAGATGATTTTGAGAACTTGTGAGTTCGAGTAGACTGAACTGACTGAACAAGCACTTCCCTCCCAGGTTTTAGTTAATCTAGTGCAGTCGCTGCATGTTTCTCAGTGAGTTATATTCATCCTCTTCCAAAGTTCCCTATTTAAGTTGCTGCAAGAAAAAGTATGACAATGAGGAAAAAAAACATCATGCTTATATATTGAACTTATAAGAAGGGGAAGTGAGTGATGATGAGCCTTGAGTTCTCACTCCTTTCAGAATCTGCGTACAAGTCGTTCAAAATCATAATCATGTGCACGTATTCCATAACAATTATAAGTTTGTAGAATAATTATAATAAATTGAGTATTCACTAGTTGTCCAGTTTGAGACCTCGGTTTCAAAGTGCTCTATCACATAATTGAGTGACTTGCTACTTGCGGATTGTTGTTCCATTGATTGTATATTTATATACTTCTCAAACACTATAGATTATTAGGGGGGGGGACGGAAGTGCACCTCCCCCCCTTTTTATGGTCAAAATAGCCCAAAAATCGTCCATATAGGCCGAAATCGGCCAAAAATGCCAAAAAATTAAGAGTTTTTGGCCTTCGAAATTTCCTTGAGGGTCAAATTTTATGATTTCAATTTTTTTCAAAAATGTTCTATTTTTTGTTATCAAGTCTTATTTTGAAGAATACTTTCATGTTTTTGGGACCCCATCTCCTTTTAATGACTGAATCACATTTGAACTCCTATATATTCTTCTTCAAAATAGTGAGCCTAAGAAATGATTATTAAAAATAGGTGGAAGTAGTTCTGCAATTTATTTCCAAGAGTTTAAATGCTATTATCAAAATCGTAAATAAAGCTTGCTATCTTTTATAAAATAGAATTAGCGAGACCTTCTCTTTTTTAAAGTCAGAGTAAGAAACCAAATACTGCAATAGATGAAATTATCTTGACTTTGAACTTAACTTTCCATATTCTTCTAAAGTAAATAAATTCTAGGAAAGATTTCTCTATGTTGGAAGGACGTCAAATAACTGCAATATTTATAAATACTGATGGCTGATTTAACTTACATATAGCCTCTATTTGTGGCTAATATTGTAGATTTTGCTGGTACTGATAAAGTATCTGCCTAAATTTGCCCTATATTATTTTAAAACTATTATTTTAATGGTAAATTTTACTTGAAACATATTTTGCCAGAATTTTTGAAAAAATTTTAAATCATGAAATTTGACTCTCAAGGAAATTTCGAAGGTCAAAAACTCTTAATTTTTTGGTATTTTTGGCCGATTTCGGCCTATATGGTCGATTTTTGGGCGATTTTGACCATAAAAAGGGGGGAGGTGCACTTCCGTCCCCCCCCCCCTAATTTTTATTTGCTTGTATGTTCAACGTGCAAACCTCGATTGGGACAAAGACTGCGAACAACTCAGACGAAGAGGAGCAGAGGTCTCAGTACAGAGAGATCGGCATAGATAATCATTTAAACCACACCAACCAGTTCACAGAAAGAATGTGACACAATAATTATTCCTTTTAAAATCTATTGATTAATAGCTCAAAAAATAATTTTGATCATTATTTAGACTAGAAAATGGATATATTTTATAAGATGATATTAATCAGTAACTATATTTTCAACAATTGACTGTACCTAAAAATTTAGTATAATTACAAATTTAGCTTCATAATAAATTTACTGATTATAAAAACTCATTGTTATATTCAGTTTCAATATTTAAAAATAATTTTCAAATTTATTTTTAATTAAAAATAGATAAATTAAATATTTAAAGCTAAACAGATTAACGGGAGAATTATTTTTCTTCATTGACAAAAATATCTATTTTAACTCTCATTTTTTTAACTATCATTTATTTAAATATTAAGTTATTTAACATTAATTTTAATTCTTTATAATTTTTATTTCTCATTATTTCATGTTATGTTAGACACTGAATTAATATTGTTAGCCATTATAATTCTCCTTCATTTATCTTACTGTAGGTGTTCTCATCTTTTCTTTTTTTGTTTCTTTTTTTAGGAATCTTTTCTTATTCCCCTTGTTGCGGGAAGAAAGGTTCCAAAAGATTGATTAGGTCTTATCGGTTCTCAAACTCTGCTTAAAAATAAGTACTACTTCCAAAAGTTTATAGCAAATGGGTAGGTAGCACCAGGGCTACCCTGTTTAGAGAATAGTTAATCATTATATTTATTCCCATTTTTAGAGGGAAAGAGGACGAAAGTACAATTCTCACCCTTTTTAATGGCCAAAATTAAAACAAAATGTCCAAATATATTCAAAATCGGCACAAAAAATCAAAAAATCTAAGATTTCTGCCTTTAAAAATGCCGTCAGGCAAAAATTTCTTATTTAATATTTCTGAAAAAGTAGTTTAAGTCAAATTAACCGATAAAAATATCTATTATAATATTTAAAGCTAATTTAAGCCTTTAATTAAGTTGAAATAATTGTTCGCAAAGCACTATAAGTTTAATAAAAAAGGATGATCAAAGATAGATAAATACAACTCTTAAAAGCTAGTTCTTTTTTCAGCCACTTCTTTGATATTGCTTAATTTAAAAATTTATTTAATTCTCATTTTTAAGATATAACTTTTTGATTTTAACTATCTCAATACATTAAAGAAGTTATTTTTTAAAAGATGACTCTTAAAATTCTTAAAAACTTTTATGATTCAAATGCTGCTATATGCTTATTCTAAACTATTTTTTTCCCAAAAGATTAATCTGTTGAATGGATTGTTGAAAAGATATACATATTAAAAATTTTAACTAAAAATCATATGTTATCCCTTGGAACAAACGTGGTCGCTCTAGGCCTTGGAATTGCAACCTTTGCTCAGTCAGAGGAAATTAAGAAAAAATTGTAAAATCTCAACGCAGAAATCAGAAATCTTCAGCAAGACTACAACGATATTGGTCTTGACTTGTAAGGAGTTGTAGATTTCTTTAAAGATAGCTCTGATATCTTAACTGACCTGAAGGCGAATGGGGAGCTGCTTTAATTGTATATTGACAATGAAATTACCCCTATGGCTAACAGACTACAAAAGAACGCCAAAAAGATTCTCGACATGGTACCTGAATTTTCACTCCCAAAATAAATCAACCCCGAAGCCAAAATTTCCACTCTTGAGATTATGAACTACTGCATTTTCTCAATAGGAACTCTTGCTGGAGTGGGAAGCATTTCCAAGCAAATTTACGACCTTCAAAAGGCGGCGAAATAGATCAAAACCAACAATGAAAAATTTAACAAGGTATATTAGAATTACACTGAATTATCAGAACTTCCGTTTGCTTCAGAGCATATGGAAACTGGCCTCACCCTTGAAGAGTTCAAGGAAAACTTAAAAGTTAATGGAGAGCAGGCTGAGTTTCTTGACAATATGTCTTACAAGAAACTAATTTTTGATACTAAAAGATCCGGCTTCGAAGTCGGAATGGAGGTATTCGGTATCGTTCTGAATTTCATTGCCATCGGCATGAGTATTGCCTAGTTAGTAATCGCCGCCTAATAAGCGGAAATCGCTGAAGCCACTTTGGATGCTCATATTGCTAATCTCAGAGTTCAAATTGACGAGAAGAAAAAGGATTTGCCAGCCTTCAGAACTTACTTGTCTAACCAGTGCATTGACCTTCCCTACTTTTTTTAGTTAGCCGACTCAGTCAGAGCTCAAATGGGCTAAATGCTTAGATTCTTTGCCACTTTCCCTTTATCTTAAGATGCAAAGTCAGCAATTGTAGGTCTAGCCCAGTTCGAAAAAATTAAAAATTTGGACAAGGGCAGACTCTATGAATTTATAAGATTAAATATTTTATACTCGCCCAGTATACCTCATACAACAAAGATACATAAGTTATTAAAGAAAAGAGGGATCCTATCTACAAGAGATTTCAAGACGCCGATGAATAAATTAGGTTACAAGGTACTACAAAAGAAATTTATAATTTTAATTATCTCTTTAAATTTATCGATTATCTAAAAAGTGCATTTAAACTTTAGTTGTTCTCTTTCTTTTTAAATAATTATTAAATTTACTAATTACAATTTTTTGATAAATAATTGCTTTAATTAAATTTGAGCGGTTTTATCTATATCAGACCCAAGCTCCCACTTACCGATCACGAACTTGACCTATTGAAATAACTTCAACATGAAGATCAATTGGGAATTTTGCAAACCAACGACAAAGCCAGAAAGGAAGAGCTAGAGAAAAGAAAGAACAATACCACTCCTCTCACAGAAGAAGAGAAAGCTTTACTCAAAACTTACAATGCCGCTTTAGATGAGCTTACTCCTTTCAATTAGAAGAGCATGGACGGCTTTTTAACTCTTCTAAATAAGGTAACAAAGCCCACAATGCTTCAGGATCTTAGAGTTATTGTGAACGTTTATGGTCAGCTTGTGGATACTGCTAACTCTGTTAAGAAAGCTCTCGGAGAAATGGGTGGTTACGTTCAAATCATCTAAATGATTCAGAAAAACGCATTCGTGTAAAACAATCTGAACTTTGAGGATGGCATTGATAAAGATACGGACTTCTAGGACCTTATGGTAACAATTGTGGGAAATAAGCTTGACTCATAAATCACAAAAGATCAAGTTGCTCAACTCTTGGCTTGCTATTCAAATGTTATGACTTTGAATCCTCCTAAAAAGACGTATCTTGGTATTGATTTGGCAGACGCTAAATCAAGAGCCACCAAATTGGAACCTCTTTTAAGCAAGAAGGAGCTTGATGAGCTAATTGACCATATTAAGAACTATAAACCTTATGTTGAGAATAATTTCGTAAGATCCGTGAAAAGAAGGACTTGGAGGAATTTCAGAACTGCAAAACCAAATGCCATTTCAGCTTTCTCCTAACCACTTGGTTCCCTGAGTTCATACTAAAAGAATATTTAAGATGCTATGAACAAAATCAATGATACTGATTAAAAATTATCTGATGCCAATGTGAAAATTGGGAATGCCATGCCTCCTCCTTTCACCCTAACAGATATCATTACTCTTGGCCTTATTGAGATCCAGAAACAGCGAGTGAGAGATAAGATCCACCAAGAGCAAAGTCACATATCTGTTGCGAGAGGAGAACTTTCCACTCTCTTATGCTCAACCTAAAATCTTTTCAACTACGCAGCCGACTTATGGTAGCTAGCTTAGGTTATTTAATACTTCAGAGACGATATCAACAGGATTATTATGCTCTCATTAGTATTACCCACAGATCTTACCATTAATTTCCAAAGCGATGTAGTCGATGCTTTGAATGAGGTGGGAGAAATTCTAAATATTGAAGCTCTGTTTGCTTCGTTTGACCCAATTGCCGAAGCCATTGTTCTCTCTATTATAGATAGGATTATATTCTGCAGTTAAGGATGAAGAATGATTAATTATTGTTTATAACTTAAGTTTACAGAATTCATATTAATCTTATTGTAACTTTCTTTAGATTGAAACCATGTGAATAGATCTGAAATTTAAGTGCATAATTTTATTAGTGAAATATCATATATAAAGTTGATAAGTTACCAGTAATAATAATAATAATTTAGTATAAAAATGATAAATGCCAAGTCTCAAATAACAATAGTCAAAAGGGAAAATAAAATTAGAAAATTTGAGTGAAAGAAGCAATAAAAGATAGCTGTAAATATATAAGAGTAAGAATTTATTCTTCAATTTGCAAAGTTTAATATGAAATATAAATAAGATTAAGCTTAAATGATGAAAATAAGAACTTTGGTGCTTGTACAAAACTCTTATTTCATATATAACAAATTTAGTAATTAAAACTGATTCATATTGCAATCGTGGGTCTTATAACTGAAATCATCGATAACGAAAATAAAAAGAATTAACTTGATATTTTCAGGGGCAAGTTAGATTAACTTTAGGGTGAAGTTGCCAAGACACAAGCCCTATTACTCTAAAAATTATATGACATAAACAAGATCAATTAGATTTGCTCTGACATTCAAAACCCCATAATATGATAAGAAAGTGAAAATAAGTTGTGTATAATTAATTTCTTTATTAATACTGATAATCATGCGAGTCAAACGCGAAATTACTCAAAAATAACTACATGATCCATCCTATCTCAGTTTCATTTTGACTCTAAGGTATGGATGTAGTCACCCTTATCAGTAGTAATAGCCAGTTCTCAACA